>PVKE010000697.1:0-27209 GCA_004027555.1 Craseonycteris thonglongyai | reverse complement strand
TCCCACCCGTGCTGAGGAAGGCATAGGCCCGACCCGTGACCCACCCAGAGGCCCCGTGCCCTCCTGGCTGCGGGCCTGACTCCTCTCAGACCGAATGCGCTTCGGTGCCTGACTGCAGAGGGTCTGGTCTGAGCTGCGGCTAGCTGTGTGGTCTCAGGAGGCCTGAGCCCTAGTTTCCTACTCTGGAGAGTGGGAATGAGAAACCCCCTTCCCAGGGTTATTCTGAAGAGGCCAAAAGGACTCTACAGATCACGCAATCGTTTCCGAAGCATTTATTGATTACTCAGCTGTGTGCCAGCCCCTGGGGGTGTGGAGCCCTTGTTAAACTGTAACGTGCTACACAAATACGACATTCTCAGGTGCAGAAAATTCACTACCACCTGGGTCCAATGGGGTGTGCTTGTTCTGTGTCCCTCTGGGAAGAGCGAGTCCTGCCCCCACATAAGCATTCAAGGCACAGCTTTGGTAAGACTTAAAAAAGAGAAAATGTCAACTAGCATTACAGAGGTCTATGGTGACAAAGCCTCTGTGTGTTTGGAGGTTTCCTTACGGCCTGCCCCAGAATCTTTTCTACTGCCCCAGTGTTGACTAGGGAGGAGCTAGTCCAGAATGCTAAAGAAATCGAGCAATAGTTGGAAACAGCTAGAAAACTCCTCTCCCCACAAACCCTCAGGGCTTCCCAAAGGTCAAAACTGTCCCTGCCACCACAGGTCTCTTAGCTTCCTCCTGCCTCTTCCTCTCCAGGCTATAAGATCAGAAGTTCAGGAGAGGAGGAGCAGACAAGAGAGAGAATCATCATCGAGGTCAGCATTGTAGAGGTGTGTGTGTGTGTGTGTGTGTGTGTGTGTGTGTATGTGTGTGTGTGTGTGTGTGTATGTGTGTGTGTGTGTGTGTGTGTGTGTGAAATGCTCTGTGGGAAGATGTGTACCGGTTAGGGTCCCAGGGGGAAATAGATGGGACCCTCACAGTAGAACAATCTAGGGAAGGTTTATTTACAAAGAGGAACCATGAAAGATCACGTGGCCCCCCAGGGATAGTCGCCGCAGAGCTCCTGGGGAGGGGCTGAAACCAGGGCAGAGCAGTCTCAGACCAGTTAGAAGTCGTTTTCAGGGGCTGGCATGCTACTGATGGCCCCTAATATAGCAGTGGCAGGAGAGTTGGGGAGACAGGTGAAAATGTGAGAGGTCTTTCAAAGGCACTCTCTGAGGCTCACAGATGGAACAGATGACAAAGGAAGAGAGGGAGCAAAGGGCAACTTAGAGGTTAAGACCTGAGCAACCGGGCGAATGGTGGAGCCACTAGTTTTGATTGGGAACACAGGCAAGGGTGGGGAGGGTCAGGGGATTCACGTTCAGCTTGGGACTGCCAGACAGAGATGACTATAAAACATCGATCCAGGAGGTAGCCAAGATTCCGTTAGATGTGGCATCTGAAACTCAAAAGAGAGAACTTGGCTGAAAATACAGACTTCTATGATAGGCCAGCCATTACAATGACATATGTCAAAGGCTGCCCTATAGCATGTACCCAATGCTGTGAGAGCTGATGCTTGCTGTGTGAAGAAAGCAGTAAGTCCTGGACATTTTGAAAATTTTTCTTTGCTACCACCCTGAAATTATGGCCACTTTTGAAAAGGTAAGACCATTATACTGGCCCATGTTAATTACTGTCCACAAAGTAGCCACTTTACAGGAGAGGAAATTGAGATCCAAAGAGGTAAGGTATAGCAGTGAGGATTATTATTCTTACAAGTGACCAAAACTACAGTTTACAGTAGCTTAAATAAACAAAGGGGTTTGCTGGCTCAGATCCAGGGGTGGTTTGGCTTCATTCACTCCAAGAAGCCTTTTTACAAACCTCAAGTCTTCCTGTTGGCTTTACCCGTGTCTGGTTCTTAGCCCTGATCCATCACTGTGGCCAGAGGGATGAGATGTGTCAATTAGGTGGGGATAGTGAGAGCCTATTTGCTGAGCTGGGGTACGGGTCAACTCTACCTAAATATTAGGATTTCATAACAGAGGAAGAGGGTATTCACAAGTGGAAAAACAGGGGGCTGTCACCTGGGAAGAGATGCTGGGGAGGCAAAAACAAACCCAATAACCCCAGGAAGAAGAGACCTGTTTGAGGTCACCTGGAGTGTTAGCATCAGGGCTAGGGCTAGATCTCAGGTGATCCGTCCACCTTACTTTCTTCCAAACCTTATTGTTACTTGACTGCTTTGCTCCCAGCCATGTTCCTAGAGGCCAGGGATAAGTTCGTAAGACAAATAGGAGTGATAAAAGTTTAGAAAGGTCAGCTGCTGAGATAGCTCAATAGGTTGAGCCCTTGCCTTGCAACCATGAGGTTCCAGGATTGAATCCTGGCCCCGGCCCGTGCAGACCCATATCCTGAACTCTGGAGCAACTGGTAACCACTGGGATGGCAGCACCAAAGCTTCTTGCCTCCCACATGGGAGGGCCCCAGTTTTGTTCTGCCTTACATGGCCCCACATCCACCTGTGTGGAATGAAACCATGTCACAACTAGTGATGCACAACTGTGGAGACTGCTCTGGACCCTCCCTCTTCTCTCCCTCTCTCTCTTACCTTCTCTGAAACAATAAAACAAATCTTACAAAAAAAAATAAATAAAAGAGAGAGACACAGTTTATTAAAAAAAAAAAAAAAAAATAGAAAGGTCACAAGTCCTTCAGGATCTTCCTCTGGCCCAGGATCATGGATTGGCCACAGTTAGACCGTAGAGCAACAGGGGGAAGGCGCTGCCCCAGGTGGGAGGCAGGACACAGGCTGGTGCAAAAAGCTGCTGGGGACCCCTGGCCTGACCCATGTTCCTGTGGCTGGAAGAAGTCAGACCATAAGTAGCCAGAAAACTTTCAAGACCTGTGAAGAGCCCATGAGGACCAGCCCACAGTGATTTCTAAAAGTGTCTCCAGCTCATTTGCACTGTCAAGTCATTGCATGTGACTCTCTTTTCTCTCTGCCTTCTGTCACACATTGTGTTGCTGGTTCCAGTTATTTTTAGCCCACTACAGGCCTTTGGGGATCATCAACTCCAACTCTCTTGTTTTGCAGAAGAGAGGAATGATTTCCTGAGTGAGATGATTGGCACACACTTACTATCCAAGTTGATCACCTGAGTGGGGTGACCAGGCTCCCAGCCCAGGGATTACACTGATCGCAGCTGCCTCCATCCACCTCTGCACGGTCTCAGCAAGGCAGCTCACCAGCTGCCTGAAACTCACAGGCACAAGTAGTTTTTACCTTAGAAATAGGGTGGGTTCCCCCCAAAAGATTTGCAAGTTGGTCTGTCAGAACTCGGGAACACAGTTTCCCTAGGGAAATGGTTTTGTGTTGTATAGGTTCTGTCTCACTCACAAAGGCAACTGGATTTGGGATCCTACGTACCAGTAGCAAAAATAATAAGTAGTGATCAATAATCCCTGTCCTCTCTTTTGAGGGCTGGACGTTGAATTTTGCACTTCCTATAGAAAGGTTTTAGAGGCCTCGGCATCATACTTACTTATTCTTTGCAAATTTCCTGGCACTCAGTCTGGGGTCCACTTAATTTTTTTGCTCTTGAATGATGGCATCCCCTGTCCCTTGTTTTCAGGCCTGGCTTCAAGGGATTTTGATCTGTTTAGTCGCAGAGGGACCCACACCCAGAGTCTTTGCTCTGCTGTGGCCATCTTGAAATTCTTAATGGTTTTATTCTCGAACTTATGTTCTGTACGTAAAGTCCAATGGGACAGTGGCACATGCATGTGAATAGAGGAGATATTTGTAATATGCTTATGTATCCTCATGGCCCCATTTGCGTGTAATATTCACGATGCCCCATGAGCACACAATATAACTGTACCTGTGACGCATGGAAGTTCAGTGAGATAGAAAGTGAGTACAAGGCAAATGTGTTACATCTACCACTGAGAATTCATGCTACTGTTCAAATTAGAACTTGCTCTGAACACAGAAAGAAGACAATGGCATTCTAAGAAACACAAACGACCGAGGCTCTCCACCATATCTTTCCTTATTCATGTTACTTCCAGGTATTAGCAAACACTTAGGCTGAAAATAGTGATATGGAAGGAAAAAGAACAGTAGGACAACCGTAGTTCCTTTTCCTTCTGGACCTTCCTTACTCATCAGTGAGGTGGAGGGAGACAGTGTTGGTAGAATGTGTGCATATCAAGAAGTGAAATAAAAATAGTTGAGTTACATTTTTATTTTTGGTTGTGTGCCCACTCTTCTGGTAAGAAGAAAATACACATGAATATGTGAGCTATAAAATTGTGCAATTTCAGTGACTCTGCAATCAAGCTAAATGTTCTTTTATTTGCCCTTAAAATTAACATTGCACAATCTAAAGTTGAATGGTAAAATGCATGCTGCTAATCTTAAATTTTTCTTAGCTTGACATTAAATACTAAATATAAAACACCATAGAATAGGGGAGAGAACTCTCAACTTGAAAGCAGAAAAAGAAAGCTTTATAGTCTAGGATCTTTAATGGCCCTTTCCCCCTGTATTTTGAACAAGAGGCCCCAATTTTTGCTTTACAAATTCTGACGTTGTTCTTGCCTTTCTGGCTTCAGAACGTTGTTTCTCAAATTCTGTCGCTCCAACTGAATAGCTTGAACACACTTGCCATTTTGATCCCCATTAGTGTTAACTATTTTTCTTTCACATATTGAGATGTTACTTACGTTCAGTATCGTCTAATTTGTCAGAGCTGTACTAGTTTGCTAACGCTTTCCTAACAAAATGCCACAGACTGGGCAGAGAGGATAACCTAAATTGATTTTATCGCAATGGATGGAGCCTGGAAATCCAAGAACGAGGTGTTGGGAGTTTGGGTGTCTTTGGAGACCATTCTCTTTGGCTTGCAGATGGCTGCCTTCTGCAAGAGGACCTCACATGGTCTCTCCTCTGTGCGTGTGTTGCTGCTGTCTCAGTGTCCAAATTTCCTCTTATAAGGACATCAACAAGATTGGATTAGAGCCCATCCTAAGAGCTTCATAATTACTTAATTGCTTCTTTAAAGGACCTATCTCCAAATATAGTCACATTCTGAAGTGCTGGGGGTTGGAACTTCAACATAGGAATTTTGAGGGGACACACTTCAGCTGCTAACAAGGATTTTCACATTTTTTCCCTTTTTATAATAGCCCCGAGGGAGCAGCCAGTACACATATTTTGCAAATCCATTCATTCATTAATTCAACAAATACCTACTGGGTGTTTACTAAGTGCCAAGCACTGGGATAGATGCTAAAAATACACCAATGGAGAGGACAGGCAGTTCTCCATTCTCAAGGAAATTAGGCTCTAGTGGAAGAGCAAAAAGCAATTAAACAAAACAATTACAGACTGTGATAAGTGCAAGTGAAACCATAGGCACAGTGCTGTGATGGTAAATACAGTAGCTTTTTGATAAGGTCAGGGAGGGCCTTTCTGAGGAGGTGACAGTTACCCCCGTGTAAACATTGGGAAGGATCCCTTTAAGGCAAAAGAACTCAGGAAAGAGCGGGGCAGAGAAATAGCAAGTGCAAAGGCCCAGAAGTGGGAAAGAGCTGAATGTGTTCTCGGTCTTGACAAAATGCTGGTGTGCAAGGGCCCAGGGCGTGATGTGGTGTGTGGCAGTGGGTTGATTCTGTGTGAGATGGGAAGTTACAGAAAAGTGGCTGATGGGAGCGTCACCCCCTCTGCTCTACAGTGTGGAGGATGGATTGGTGGGGGGCAGGAGTGGGAGGTGGAGAAACTGAGTCTCAGGTGTTCAGTGACTGCCATTCATTCACGCAATGGTACAGACCCGGAGCTGCGATGCAGCATTCCCAGACATGTGGAGCAGGGCGCCCCCTGCTGTTTCAAGTACCCTTTAACCCTCCTTTGAAGGCAGGTCCTCTAGGAAGCCAGGAAAGGACCCTCCCAGCTCTTAATTAGGGAATGTACAGAAATTCTCCAATCACATTTCCGAAGTACACGTATCAACGTTTTGATGGGAAGACAGGGAAGGGCTGAAAAAGTTTCCAACCAATCGGTTCAACCTTCTCAGTGAAACTGAGTTGGATACCTAATAAACTGGTCCTTTTATTTTCAAGAGCATTGAATCACTTTATATATATATATTTTTAATTATACATGGTCATTACAAGAAAAAATCATTTGTGGTAGTGAGGGACTGCGTTCGCGCTCTCCCCTGTAAATTAAAAAAGAAAAGAAAAGAAAAAATCAGTCAGTACACAAACAGAAAAGCAACAAACTGTTCCAGATCTTATCACTCAGAAGTAACAATTATTAACATTCAATGAACACAATTTTAGACATACTTGTACATGTAAATATCCATATAGGATGGATAAAAATGTTCTCAATAAAGATCCCTCTACAGTTAAAAAAAAGTTACTAAAACAATTTAGAAGACACACTCATTTTTAAGCCACATATTTCATTTTAGATGCATGTGTATATTTATATAATTTAAATATATGGATATTATTTCAGTGTTATAAAACAAGTCAGCAAATGTTTTCTGTAAAGGACCAGGTAGTAAATATTTTAGTCTTGATGATAATAAATATTTTATCCACTTTTTTTTAAATCTAACCATTAATTGATGGGCACTTGGGTTGCTTCCATATCTCTCGGCTGTTGTAAATCATGCTGAAAAATCATGGTCACAACTATTCTATTCTGCCATTGTGGAAAGAAAGCAGCCAGAGACCCTATGCAAATGAACTGACTGTGGCTGTGTTCCAATTAACTTTTATTTACAAAAGCAGTGGGTGGCCTGAATTGGGCCTAAGGCTGCAATTTGCTGACCCTAGTAGAAAAGGTACCGTAAAAGAATTACTGTGCTCACTCTTCCTTCCACCTCACTTCTCCTGATTTTGCTTATATTATTTTCAGTTGTTGGAACTTATGATATGTATATTCTTTCAAGCTGCCTTTATGGTCATACATGATCAGTCTTAGATGTGAAATAAGTTGCCAAACATCCTGCTTAAAACAAGACAGAAAATAATGGTACTGTCGTGCTTCAAACAGTACATATAGTCAGTCTACTGATACCTTGAATCTAGCCCAGCGAGACCAGGTTGACCATACATACCATTTGAAATGGGACAGTACCATTGTTTTCTATCCCATTTCAAATGGTACAGCTGGTCAGCTTACTGTGAAATTAAATAAACTTGGTGTTTACCTTAGCTCTTTTGAGCTGCTGACAAAAAATACCCTAAACTGCGTGACTTATAACAATAACTACTTTTTACTATTTGTCAAATAGTTTTGTTTAGTTTGTTTTTGTTTTAAAGAGTGTTCACAAGCTGAATATTTCCTGAATTCTTTCATGTCAGAAATGATCTGTCTTTTATTTCCATACTCAATGACACCTGACATGGTGGTATCATATTCTCGGGTCACACTGTTTCTCTCAGAAGTTCACGGTCCCGGCTCCACTGTCTCTGGGCTTTGGTGTTGCCGTGAAAAGTTTTACTACCCACCTGACTTCTTCCCCTCACGTGGTAGACTTGCCTTTGTCTCCCTGAGTGTCTGAAGGATTTCTTATTCTTTATCCTTAACATTTAATTTTTCTTGACCTAAGTTGTGCCCCTTTTATCGTGAATACATTTCTTCTTTCTAGGAAATTCTTCCTAGGTTATATCTTTGAATTTTTTTTTTCTATATATTCTAAGGATGCCAATTGCGTTCATGTTGAAAAATTGTTTGTCGCTGTATCTTTTATCATTATTTTGACTGTATTGTCTTTCATTCTGCATTTTCTATGATTATCCCAGCCATCTCTCCATGCCATTTTTAGCCCCATATTTCTCTCCTTTGCCATTTACAATTTCTTAGTTCTGTAACAACTGTGTTTTGCTTCTCAGTTTTTCCTTAGTTCTACAATCTCTTCTTTCACCCTAATCAATTGTTTGATTATTTTTCTTTGAGGTCTTATTTTATTGAATTTATATTCTTCATGAATTCTTCTCTACTCTAACATCCTTCCAATGGTCAAAGACAATCAACATTTCTCCTTGGCGTTTTAGTTTCTTCCTGTGGCTTGTCTGTTTTGTCTCTTTCTTGCCTGACATGTTACCGGTACTTGTTTTTGTTGTAGATTTGCACACTCTCTGTACTTCTTTTCACTTTGCTCATGTTTAACAAAGAGCAGCTTTAGTTAGAGTTCCTCTGTAATGGTGTTTGTAGAGAGATCCTACTAAACAGCCTCCCTTACCACTTAATCTGGGACCATTTTGCCTTCCCTCCTTCATGGGATTTTTAAGAGCTGAGTGTAACGCTCTACTCACTTTTCTTTTCTTAATATTTATTTTTATTGTTTTTGACAGAGACAGACAGAGATAGAGAGAGACAGAAGAGTGAAGGGGGAGGGCCCAGAGCAGTCTCTGTAGTTGTATGTCATCAGTTTTTGACCTGGTCTCTTTCCACACAGGTGGGCGGGGACCACACAGGATGGGAACTGGGCGGGGGGCCTCCCTCATGGGAGGCATGCCCTCTCGAGCCAGAAGACAAACCGATGGATGAGAACCAAACTTGGGGGCCTCCCACATGTCAAGCACACCCCAGTTCAGCATATGGGTCCGCACAAGCCGGGGCCAGGATTTGATCCTCAGTCCCCAGGGCTGCAAAGTGAGTGCTTAACCCACTGAGCCATCCAAGCTTCCCCAGCTTTCTACACATTTTTCAATTAGAGAATATCATTTTGAAGTTCCAGTAATTTGTTGACTAACTCTGGTTTGGGGAGATAAGGGTGGACCTTAGAAGTTTCATTCAATCACATCAGAATCCCTTTCTTTTCATGGCTGCCAAACCTAAAAGATTATGGTTCAAATAGTATCTTTTCCTTCTCTTTCTGCTGCTGATAAATTATTCATTTAAAAAAATAACCATTTCACTAGATGTGAGATGTTTCTGTGATCTTGTTTTATTCTATTATTTTTCCTTGGAGGTTGGGTGGTAAAGCAAGAGTCAGGTACAGTTCTGAAAGAATTAAATTATGAAAAGACACAGACCAGATGAATTTTAAAGTCCCTTTTAGTTTGACATTCTACAACATGATAATAAGCATGACAGCAGTGGCCATCCAATAATAATTCGAATGAAGTTAGAATCAAGTTAGAATCAAGTTCCAAGACCATTTAATAATGACAGGCACTTCAATTTTCAGACCACTAGAGGGCAGTCCTTGGCCACAACTGAGGTAGTTCCATAAGAGTAAATAATTACGATTGTCAAATGAATTATAAAAGAATTCATTTAAACCAAGCTTCTCTAATCCACAGCCCGGGCTGTATGTGGCCCAGGATGGCTTCGAATGCAGCCTGACACAAATGTAAACTTTCTTAAAACATTATGAGATGTTTTTGGTGATTTTTCTTTTCTTAGCTCATCAGCTATGGTTAGTGACAGTGTGTGCAGGGGCAGCACAGGGCAGGAATCGGGCTGGTGGCCTCCTGCATGGGAAGCGCACCCCAGTTCAGCATATGGGTTCACACAGGCCGGGGTTGGGATTTAATCCTTGGTTCTCCAGGGCTGCAAAGTGAGCACTTAACCTGCTGAGCCATCGCTGCTTCCCCAAGTGTCTTTAATAGAACAGTGTGCTTATAGAGACATTTTATTATTATATTTTTTTAATGTAGATTTTGTTTGGACTGCCCCCAAGAAATCACTATTTTTTATTCCTTGGGAAATACGTTTATTTAAATAATGTTGTTAGGTTATCACAAGACAGATTTCTTTCAATAGGCAGTAGGAAGGTCTGAATTTTCTTCTAGGAGATATGGTGTAAACATGAGCTGTAATGTGGTTCAGTTCATTGTGGACTAAGGTTTTCAGTGCCATCTCATCTTTTAAGACCATATAATCGTATGTGGAAAATTATACTTTCTACCACTGGAGTTGCTTTGTTTGGACTTGGCCTGATAGGAGGGATATATTCTTATTGTGATTTATCCTGGTAAAGATATGAATTTGGATTTCTCTTTGGATTAGGGGAGAAAATGGCTATGCTTCCTCCTTTCTCTAGGGCTAAAAGGTATAAGATCTTGGACTCAAGGAGCAAAAGAGAAAATTAAGCAAAACTCCAATGGGGGAGGTGAGCCAGCCCTTTGAACTACAACTGTGTGTAGAGGGAATAAAACCAATCTCAGACCTAGGAATCGTGCTATCTAAATCCAGTTTAACGTGTTTATTTTTCTTGCCTTATTCTATGGATTTCAATCATGTGTTATCCATATCACAGCTGGCCTGCACTAGACCGTGGAAAATAAGGACAGGACCTGTGTCCTCCTGGTGTGGGCTATCCTACAACAGGGACCAGGTCCTAGAGGCTGTGTCCTTTGAGAAAGTCTTGTAGTAAGAGCCTGCAAAAACAGTTGTGAGATGGAGAGAAGTAACCAGCAGAGGGGCCCAGAACAGCAGTCCAGAGAGAGAGATGGAAAATGATCTAAATCAGGGGTGTCCAATGTTTTGGCTTTCCTGGGCCACATTCGAAGAAGAATTGTCTTGGGTCACATATACATACAGTACATTAATGCTAACGCTAGCTGATGAGCTAAAAAAAAAAGATTGTAAAAAATTCTCATAACGTTTTGTGAAAGTTTATGAATTTGTGTTGGGCCACATTCGAAGCTGTCCTGGGCCATCTGAGTCCTTCGGGCTGCAGGTTGGACAAGCTTGATTTAAGTGGATTTGTTAGGAGTATAGGACAAAAGCATGGCATTTTTCAGACCTTCCAGTCTAGGTCTGACTCAACCAGGAACTTTGAATTCACGCTCATTAGTTACTTTCAGCCGTGACCTTTAGGCTGATGCTATAGCCAACAATGACCCTAGGAGGAAATGGGTTCTTGACCAGCCTAAGGTCAGCCCAGAGGAAGAATCAGTCAGCTTCTCTAAACTTTGGTTTCCTTGTGTGTAAGGAGCATGGTTCCTTCTTTCACTACCTCCTTCAGTGAAAATAAGACTGGATATATTTTTGTGTGTCAGCAAACACTAAAAAAAAACAAAAAATCAGACAGGTAAAACAAGGGACAGACCGAGGGGGTTAGCTATAAGAGGTGAGAGTAAGAATGGGGTAGATGGAGCCAAACACAAGAGGGGTAATTCTCAGTGTGTAGCTTTTTGTAGCATTTTATTTAGGAAATGTGAATGAATTATGCGTACAAATAATGACCCTTGCAGTTCTGTTGGGAGGATGAAATGAGGTTATGTAGGTACAACACCTGGCACACTCGGGGGTGCTTGTAAAATGGTGCCAGTATTATTTCTGCAGCAGCAGCACCTTGACCCTTCTGGAGGGCACCTGTTCCCTGTCTAGCCTCTGATGGCTTATCCACTGGGAAATGACTAAAGTCATCAACGGTATTCTCAGGCCTGGTATAGTATTTATCCACCCTGACGCCTATGGTGGCTCTTTCTTCCACGCCTTCTGCATTCTTTCCCTCCTGCCTTCCTCCAGCCATGCCATGTCCAATTTGGGGCTTTCTGACTTCATTCTGGCTCAGTACTGCCCACTATGTTTCCCTTCCACTAGTTAAATGCTGCTTTTCTCGTGCAACAAACCAGTAATTTATTATGTCTCAGGTCAAGCAACTTTATGAATAACAGGTGTCAAGAACTCTATGCCAAGGAAAGGAGTTGGCCATGAGTGGATGTGGTCACGTGGGAAAGCAATGATGTGAGAAGATTTAGGAGGCATTTGGTTAATACCAGTAATTAAGAGATTCATTTGCCATGACTGCCTTCCAGAAACCTGCTGGGTTGACTTCATCAAGTTTCTGGGAGTATCTCTCTAGGTCAGGATTTATTTGTGATGAGATTCTCTGTCCAGCAAAGAAGAAGAGGCAGCTTCTGTTCCAGGAAAGGCTTAGAACTGAGGCAGGAGTTGGGGGTACACAGTTTGAGTTGGCCCTAAAAGCAGGGAAAGCCAGAGTAATAATAGCTCCCACATACTGAGGGCTTACTATGTGTCAGACTTTGTACCAGATCTTTATAAGCATTAACTTTTACTCCTAACATTAGCACTACTACTTCATGACATATTGACTGAACATTTGTTATGTGCCAAGTGTTTTCTACATGTTTTACATAGATTATCTTATTTAATGTTCACAACTGTAGCTGCTAGATAATTTTTATTTCTATTTCTTAAATAAAGAAATTGGGATATGTAACTTGATTGAACACCTTGCTCCCTGGTCCCACAGACAGCACATGGCAGAGCTTGGATTATAACCCAGGCTTTCTGAGTCTAGCATCCCAATCGCTGTCTCATGATCTCATTTAAGGCTGGGGTCAGTGAGCTAAAAGTCTGCTGCCTACTTCTGGAGGACCAACCCCTTATCTAGCCTAGGGCACTCCTCTTTGTTGATCCTTCTTGTCTTACATTTCCTGTCTTCCTGGTTCCAGTTCAAGTTGTTCATGATATTTTCAACTAAAGAGTCTCTTACCCCTCAATGAACTCCAGCAGTGTATTATAATTTCAAGAATAAGTCTCTGTATTGTAGAAAAGGAACGTATATCAAAGATATACCAGGAATAGGCTTGGGCCAGAATTTCCTTTGAAGCTTAATAATGAAGAGATAGCTGAGACATAGACTTACTTTTCATTCACTTCATTTTTCTTTTACAAACATTCTTGATAAGTACGTGCTGGTACCTAGCACAATCTTAGTGCTTATCTCTGTCATGTCTATCTCTATCTATCATCTATTTCTTCTTTCCTTGCTTGCTTCCTTCTTATCTATCTATCTACCTATCTATCTATCATCTATCTATCTAACTCTATCTACTTTTCCTGGGAAAACTGCAGCAAGTTCAGCTATCATAATGAAAAGCCTGAGCATGTGGCATTTATGAAACAAATTTTGAAAATTAGTATAAATTATATTTATGATTCTCACGTATTATGTTTTAGCCAGAATTGTTGCTTGCTAATTCCATTCCCCCAGTGACATTTTGGGGAACTGTCATGGAATTCATCCATTAAATTAGGACTTGGACTTGAAACTATTGAATGTTTTGGATTTTGAAGGAGGAATGTAACATTCAGAATGCAAATTCCATTTTGTGCCCTGAAATTACTCTCTTTGGTTCATGTATCATAGTATTTTGAACTGCTCAAGACAACATTGTTGGGTATGGAAAAACTGGTTAAAATAAAAGTTGTTATTCAGCTCTACTTAGGTATATGTTTGAAAATTATTAGCATTAAACATGGATGATGTGTAATACCACAAGAGATTCACAGGAGTATTATTTTTTCAGTCTGGTGAGGGGAGAGGCTAGGAATAAGACAATTACATGAATTCTGGCAATTTGAATTGCCTACTAACGCAAGAGACTTTTCAATAAGTAACGGAGAGATAGAAATGAACAAAATAAAGTACCTGATTTTATAGAGCTTATATTCTTATTTAAAGGGATCTTACTTAATAGCATTCTAGAATTAAGAAATTTAGGGAAGAGAATTTTTTATTTTTTATTTTTTCATCTGGGAATTGGTGGTTGAGAAGAATTTTGACATATGGTATGGAAGGGTTCAAGACTTCAGGAAGAATCCTACGGAAGCACAATGATGAGGATATGCAAGATGTGCCCAGAAACTGCGGCTGTACTGAGGAGATTTATCACTGTGATAGTAGGTGGAATTATGATCAGGTTATGGAGGAAGCACACTTCTAATTTTTCTTTCTATAATGCTAAATCAAACATTTTAAATAAATTACTGAGCAGAGGCAACACCTACACATGTTTTAAGGAACTCAAGGATAAAAATTTGAAACCTAGGCCAAAATATCTGACTGCACTAGGAATTTTGAAGGTAGATAGAGAAGTGAAAACGTTACTAAAAAATAAAGTAGCCAGTTGTTTGTCTTCAATTTGGTGGGATTAACTTCCCCTGGGTTGAAGTGACCTTGACAAACACAATGGCATTGATTAAGTTCATCCTCACCCCCTCACAAACTGGCAGTATGGACCAGAATTTCTGCCAAGTCTTGTTCATGGGAGTTCAACCAATCAAGAGAAGTAACACATGTCATTGACATGGACATTGCTTCTTGATTAAAATGGAAGTCAGACAGAAGGTGCTTGGTCAGTATAGGATTAAAATGAAAGGACGCTGATATTCTTAAGCAGCAAGCTGGAACATTTGGATGAATTGTCATCTTCTCTCTGGGTAAAATTCTGCCTCACTCTTTGATGAAGGTAATTAAAATTATAATCCTTCCCAGTGGGCAATGCTAAATTTACACTGACCATTATGACACATTCTTTCTCATTTTTCTGGACCCATTTTCTTGGGTTATCACAGAACCACATGTCATGGGTTATATTGCTTGATTTATATTTTAATCCCTACCGTGACATATGTGAGGCATCCTAGTCTAATCAGCAACACATTTGTAGAGCTTATTGCTTCTGTAGGTGGTAATCTCATCTGCTTCACATGGTTTTAATTTTGGAGGGTGACTCATTAAAAAAGAAAATGTCATTGTTTACTTTCTTAGTGTAAAAATCATACACATTTGATATAGAAAATTTGAATATAAACATAAACAAAAAGAGCATATGCTGGGCTAGCTCAGCAGGTGGAGCCCTTGACTAGCAACTCTGAGGTCTGGGGATCAAATCCTGGCCCCAGCCCATGCAAACCCCTATGCTGAACTGCGGCGCAACTGGTAACCATGGGGATGATGGCAAAAGTCCTCGCCTCCCATGCGGGAGGCCCCCACTTCAGTTCTGGCCCCATGCAGCCCCACATCCACCTGTATGGAATGAAACCATGTCACAACTAATGATGTACAACTATGAAGACTGCTCTGGACCCTCTTCTCTCTCTCTCTGTCTCACTGTCTCTCAAACAATAAAATAAATGTTATAAATAAAAAGAAAAAAGCATAAGCAAAAAGAAGAAAACCCAAATCTTCTATAATTTTATTATATTTAAAAGAAAATAGGAAAAGCCAGGATGGCTCAGCAGGCTAAGTGCTCGCTTTGCAGCCCCAGGGACCCAAGATCAAATCTTGGCCCCAGCCCGTGCTGACCCATATGCTGAACTGGGGTGTTTCCCATGCCTGAGACCCCCAGCTCAGCTCTCACTGGGGCAAGCTTCCCATGCCCCTGGTTCAGCCCCCAGCTGTGGGGTGTGTCCTCCATGCGAGAGGCCCCTGGCCCAGGTCTAGCCCTGTGTGGCCCTTCTCTCAACCTGTGTGGAACAAAACCATGTAGAAAACTAATGACGTATAACTGTGGAGACTGCTCTGGGCCCTCCCCCTTCTCTTTGTCTTTCTCAGTCTTTGTCAAAAATAATAAATCTTAAAAAAATAATAAAAAGAAAACATACTGCATATACAATTTGATAATTTGCCTTTCCTACAACAATTAAAAAAAATATTTTCTATGTAATTAACTATTCATGAATGAGGTTCTTTTTTAATAGCTATATAGCATTTTGTTCAGTACATCTTTCCTGGTTTACTCAACAAATCCCATGTTGTTGATTATTTAGGTTAAATATTTGGGATATTTAGGATAATTTAGGTTAAAAATTTTGCTTCATTGAAAATCCTTATAGTTTATTTTTATTAACTTTTCCATGCAACCACGGTTATTTTTATAAGTTTCTGCATGTGGAATTGCTGGGTCAATCAATGTGCATATTTTAAGATTTTTTGCTAGATATTGTCAAACTATCTCCAGGAAGGTTGTACAATGTATATTCTGAATGCATTGTTTGAGGATGCACGCTTCCTAGATGAAATGTGTCCTTTTATGACTTTGTCTCCAAATTGTAGGTCTTTTCAGATTAGAAACCTATGAAATTTTTTATAGATGATGACTGTCTAAGAAAGACAATCAATTTCTAATATGATTCTTATACATGTCAATTAAATTTGTTAGTCAAATGAATCGGTTAAGTAAGGAGGTTATTTGTAGATACAGTAGTACCAAATTCAGAGTCTTTAATACAATGAAAAGATTGAATATGTACTTAGAGGACTTGGCTTTGAATTCTGACTTGAGTTTTTCCTCATCTGTAAAATGAGGATCCAATCTGCCCCATCTATTGGTAGGTGAAGTAGACCATGTGATCTCAGTATGATGGATCTCATTCCCACTTAGAGGAATAGGCTTTGATTGATGTAAACCCCAATGTACAATCCCACCTCACTTACCTGCTTATTGGTTTAAGGATGAGCAACCCAATCAGTATATAGCATTTGCTGTAGATTATGTTATATTCAAAATATATCAAGCTCATCCCATCTGGGAATGCCTTCAGAATAATTTTACCTCCCATCCTACTAACAACAAGCTTAGTCAATGACTTTGTTTGCCCTACAAGATGTGGGTAGAAGTTACATATGCCATTTCCAAGTGGATGTTTTAATGGCCAGTGTGTAGTTTTGTTGCCACTCTTTTGCTTCTGCCACAAGATGAATATGCCCTAGAAATTGGCTGCTCCTTCTGTCTTACTCCCAGAATGAAGAGGACATGGATGAAGCCCCAGCTGTTCTGTAACAGTCAACATGCAAGTTGAATAAGAAATAAATCATTGTCGCTTTGCAAGCCATGGAGGTTTCAGGGTTATTTGTTACCACAGCACAACTTAGCCTACTCTGACTCCTATACCATTTTTCAAGAGTGTGTGCCTTAACCTCATTTGGTCTGTTATGAATGAAACTCAAGGCATTTGTGTAATGTCTGAAAGAAGTACTCTATTTCTTTAGGATGCTGTGATATATGGTGGTGTCACCAGGAACTGCTGTAACATTTTGTTATTATATGGTAGAAATCAGAGGAAAGAGCAAACAGAGAAAAATAACACCAAGAGAAATGAAACCAGAGCCCTAATCTTAAATCATTGCCTGACGTTGACATACCTTTGAACTCTCGTTAAGTGAACCAGATAACAATACATTCCCTTTACAGTTTAAGCTCCTTTGAGTTGAGTTTTCTTTTATTTGCAACCGAGAGCATCATGGCTGATTCAAATGTCCTCTGCACCTTGATTTAGCAGAACACAATTTGGGAAGCCTGGAAACAGAACAATGCTGTAAGATGATCATTTCTGGCCTGTGTGTGTGTGCTAATGGTAGTTGAAACAGGACAGAGGTGGAACTTGGAAGAGTTCCAGAAAGTAAAGAATTCTGAGATTAGGGTAACATATGTTTATTTCACTGTGAGGTGGAAATTGAAAGCAGTATGGGAGGCATTGTGAAGAAATCATCTTTGGTTTCACACATGCTGATTTCTAAAAGTTCTCAACTTTCTACAGGATTCTCCTTGTTCTTTAGTCCTGGTAATGCTTCTCACTGCCTTGGCTGATCCTGCAAGATTTCAAACACTGCCAGCTTTCTTAGATGTCTATTTCCAGCCCACCCTGTTCTGTCATAGTCCATACTTTTAGCAGAGAGGCCTCTTCCTGGATTTATCACTTGACTGGTTGGAGGCTTAATTAATTTGCATTTGTAAGATGTCCAGCTCTTTATCGGATTAGGGGTAATTAGGAAAGCAGAGCCAAGAGCTTTTTATTACCTTCCTCTCTGCTGGTCTTTTTCCTGCTTCTTCTGGCGAAACTGGCATTGATGTTGACTTGAATGAACTTGAACTTGTTATGCTATCTCATTTCATTTTTCATTAAATAGATTCGGAAGTCTCCCAGGTCCCACATGGGAAACAACTTTCCAAGGATCAGTCGTTTCTCCTGTAGACTAGGCAAATTCAATGTTGATAAATAATGCAGGTTTATAATCGCTATAAAGGGCAAAGTGTTTGAAAGCCACAGGTGAAATCTGCTGGGTTCTTACAGCTTTCTCTTACAAGAAACTCCCCTTCACTAGCCAAGTTGTGTGACAGCTATCACAGGGCCCGAACCTCATAATTCTCTCCCCACAGATAATGAACATGCTATGAAAATGATAGAATTTAAATGTTAGATTCTTTTATTTCGTATCTTGATTGAATTTTTTTATTTGCCTTGTTTTCTTATTTTCCTATACAGAAGATGAATTGGTTAGAAATTGTATTTGGGGGCTAATAACAGATGCCTGAAATAACATGATTTAACAGATGGAAATTTATTTTTCTCTCAAATACAGGCAATCTGGAGGTTGATTTTCTGTAGTTGTTACAGTGGTTCTATGAAACAATCTCTATCCCAGGCTTCTTCTATCTTGTTTCGTTGTTCTCAACATGTGACTTCCATCTTCAAGGTGCAAGATGGCCACTGCTGCTCCAGACATCAAGTTTATATCCCTGGCAGGAAGAAAGAGAAAAGGTAACAAGGCAAAAAAGGCTTCTAACTAAATTAGCACCCCTCCTGGAAGCCTTATGCAGAACTTAGTTACCTGGTTACCCGTCTTAAGGTCAGGCTGGAAAAAAGTGGTTTTGCATCATGGTGCACTAATGAGCCCAACAAGATTAGGTTTCTATTATTAAGGAAGAAACAATGATGGGTAAGAAGTAGGCAATTATCAGTTTCTATCATACAACATTCTTGACATTTTATCTTAAGTAATAATCCTGAACTCAATAATAATTACTAACACTTATATAGTGTGTTAGGCTGTCAAAGCCGCCTGTGGTCGTGACCTCTTGGAGTCTTCAGTGATCTAAGAGAACACAGAGACCATTTTATATGGAAAAATATTAGAAAACCTTTATTTGCTATATGGTAAGCAGCAATAACCCATTCTAAATAGATGCAGAGGGTGAAGCCTTCTCAAAGATTTTAATATGTTGAACTTGTAAGAACATCCCTAGATGCCTTCCAGGAAGCTCACCTGCAAGGACTCCGGAGTGAACGGGATAGAACACAATGTGCTGGGACATTCTGTGCAGCAGCCTTGTCCAATCTCTTGCTCTTTTGGTTGGATTTATGTCCTCTCCAATAGGTTCAGCAGAGCAGTATTCAAGGCAAGTTGCTTCATTTGTTAGATATCAATTAGAATGCATCGCAACAGGGGGATGCAAGAGGCCACTATGAAATTCTAGGTTTGGCGCAACAACAATACAACAAAACAAAAGATGCTCACAGTGCAATAATCTTGCCATTGACTTTTTAAAACCTTTCTGCCTAGAGAGATAATGACAGATGGTTAGTGGGAGAGGGGTAGACTAAGGAAGAGACCAGACAAGTTTCCAAGTTCAATGTAAGGAAAATGCCCAGTCGACAGCAGGCTAGCAGGTGCTCAATGTTAATTTCTTCCTGTGCTTTTGGTGGTTTGGGGCAGGGAAGTTTAGCAACTGCCAGGGAGCTCATCTCACAAAGGCATTTGATCTCAACTCGTTTTTGTGCCATTGTGCAGAAATGAGAGAAACTGAGGCAAATGTGCCGAGATCCTTTTCGCATCAAGGATTAGAAAACATTTCTTCCACCAACGGGGTTGACCATTTAGTATTTGTGGGTTAGATCTCATCTAGAAGCTATTTCCATCAGCAAAGTGCAGCTTCCTTCTCTCCCACCACCCACTTCTTGCCCTGTCTTGCCTCTACCAGCTGTTGTTTTGAGAGAGCAAGAAGCAGTACTAATCCTCCCTTTGATTCACTTCTGGTGTCTCCATTCTAGGTTGTGGTTCAAGTGTATGGCAATGACTTTCTTCCAATGAGGTCTTATTGTCCTTGTCTTCTGTTTGTGCTGTCTTAGAGCAGCCACCAGTATTCAAAGTTCAGAAGCAATGTCATTGTTTGGGGAGGGCATATGGGACCTAAATTTCATTTCTCCCTTGGGGCATATCCTGTTAATTAAAGGCAGTTTCTAAAGATTGCACTCGGTGGATGCATTCTCACACTGAAGAGAACTGAAAAAACCCACTAAATGTATTTCAGCTTCCTGTCAATTATCCTACATTTGTGTGAAAGTAGTAAAACAATTTGTAATATAGGACATTTAACTTGAGTGATTAATGCACTCTTTTAAATGCTCCAGTGCATTCCCAACTCTTTGGAGAAATTTTGAACTCCCTAACATAACCTCTAAGACCTTTAGTAATCTGGTCTCTGCCCATCCACATTTTCAGCCTCACATTTTTATTACCTTCTACTATGTACCTTATAATCTAATTATATCAAGCAAATAATAATAAAAGCTCACATTTCTGGGCCAGCGTCTATACAAAACATTTCACATTAACCTAATTTAGCTCAAAGTAGAAATTTCTGAAAATGGGATTTTGGATGAAATTAAGATCCGTGAAAATAAAGGTGGGGGAAGCTGGGATGGTTCAGCCAGTTGAGTGCTTGATTTGCAGCCCCAGGGACCAAGGATTGAATCCTGGCCCTGGCCTGTGTGGACCCATATGTTGAACTGGGGTGTGCTTCCCATGTGGGAAGCCCCCAGTTCAGTTCTCACCTTCCCCCCAGTTTGGCCCCTGGCTAGAGGGGGTGTGCCTCCCATGCAGGAAGCCCCCAGTCCTCAGCCCAGTTCCTGCCCTGAGCAGCCCCCGGCTCCACCTGTGTGGAATGAAACCATATTGAAAACTGATGATGTACAACTATGGAGCCTGCTCTGGGCCCTCCTCCTTCTCTCTGTCTCTCTGTCAAAAACAGTAAAATAAATCTTTAAGAAAAAAGATCTGTGGAGTGTGCTCCCTATAGATGCTTGAATATGTTGTTCATTGGCTATTGCTGTTCCATTCTTTTCAAATACCCTGAAACCATCGTGGGTCTTTAATCACCATTTCTATCAGTTCCCCCTCACTCAATGCCTAGTTGATCCTCCTGGGCTGCAGGGATGTCCTTCATACTTCCCCAGGTCTGACCTCAACCCAGCTGCCAGCTCACTGCATCCTCTGAGCCTGAGTCCCTTCCTTGAAGCCCCCTGGAGCTGCTGTGACACTTGCATTTCAGCCTGCAGATTGACACCTTTCCTTTGTCACCCCGAGGGAGGTACAGCACTATCACCTACCCAATATTCAAATTTCTTCTTATTATGACTATTTAGATGTTTCACCTTTTTAGAATGAAAACATGGGAAAGTATATATAGTGTGGGATTCACAGATCTGAATTTGAATTCCAGCTGCATCTCTTAGTAGCTGGGTAACCTTGGACACACAGCTTCATCTCTCTAAGCTTCAGTTCTTGTATGTAAAAGGACAGATATTCGATCTCAGAGGGTACTCAGGTGGACAAAAAGAGGAAATGTGCATAAAATGCCCAGTACTGTGACAAAGAACATGGTTGGTTCCCAGCAAGTGACAATTCTCTTATTTTGAGAAAATACTTCATTCAGTTGGAAATTTAGAATAATTAGAATTTAACTGTGCAAAGTGGTTCCTGACAGTTCTTGTCCTATTGTCTTGGATGCTTTATATTTCTTATCTCACTTATAATTTTATTGGTTTTTAAAGTAATTTGCTCTCTGTTGGCCATTTGTTAGTTTTTTTCCGCAAGTAATTTTCGGTCATATGAATCATTTTTAAAATTTTCTATAATATTTAACTAATTTAATTAATTAGTTGTTTATTTTGTTACATTTGCAGTTTTCTATTCTCTTGTGGGTTTTTGGACTCATTCCCTTGTCTTTTATAATATGAGTGAAAACTCAGTTAATTTTATTTTTCTTTTTTAAACGATGAAGACAAGTAAAGCTTTGCACTTTTCTCTAAACATTGTTTTGATCACTTCCCATAGAGTTAAATCCATGATATTACGTTCTTTATATTCTGCTACTGTATCCTGAGCACGTGATTAGAACCAGACTTACAGGAATAGACTAGATGCAGGGAAACTAATAAAAGAAACCATCAAATCATGAGCTAAAATACTAGACAATTACCTAGACTGAGACTATTAAAAGGGAATCAGAATGTCAGAGGCCTGGAAATAAAACCAACCCAAGCCAGTTAAATGTCTATTATATGCTGAACACTTTTCTTATAGTAGTTTTGCATACACACACACACACACACACACACACACACACACACACACACACACATATATATATATATATATATACATATACATATATCCATCCTTAATGCCTATAACAGTTCTGTGACATTTGTCTCATTTCTTCTCTTCTGCTACTGAAGATATTGAAGTCATCAAATGACTTGACCAAGGGCATAGTACAAGTACAGTCCTTTGCTTGGAAATCCCAGCTGGGCATTCTCTCCACTGCTATACCATGTTACCTCCATGAATCTCTTACAGACTTAGTTAGAGGCCAAGACTTATTTTCCAGAATGTCAATGGTGAGCATCATTATCTTTTATTTAACTTTTTGGGGACAGAAATGGTTTCTGCTTACTTTGCAATGGTACTTAAGGTTAATTACCCTAACAGAAGGCCTGAGTGCCAATGGCAGCTGTTTTCAAATATAGGGGAAGCCTTACATGTAGAAGAGTTTGCTGATCTATTTCATGAGATCCCATAAGACTAAGCTGATAAGAACAAGGTGTACAACATTAATAGTAGCTATGGTTAATTAAATAACTACAATGTGCCAAGCACTATTATATAAGAATATTAAATGCATCATTTTAACTAATTTTTATCCCAGTCATGAAGGGTAGGTATTATTGTTTTTATTCTCCCTTTTTTATAGGTTGGGACATTAGCACTGTAAAGTATTAACTAACTCATCCCAAATTGTAGAACCAGGAAGTGGCACAGCTGGTAATTAAATAGAGGTTATCTGACTTCAAAACTCTAAACCTTATCTTTTTCACTTAATTGCCTCTCCTTGAAGCTATAAAAAGGCAGAATATTAATCAACATGAAAGCGAATATTAAGGAAGTACTGCTTTCAGAGGTGGTGGGTCATTTTGTTACTGGAAGGATCCAAGCAGAACCTTGTGAAACTCTGTCCACAAAAATAGGGGGGAATCTGTGTCCTGGTGGCCACCAGTGCTGACCCCAAAGACACCTAGAATCATTTATTGAAAATAGGGAAGTGTGGGGAAGCTGGGATGGCTCAGCAGGTTAAGCGCTAGCTTTGCAGTTTGGGAGCCCAAGGATCGAATCCTGGGCCCGGCCCAGGCAGACCCATATGCTGAGCTGGGGATGTGCCCCCACTTCAGTTCTTGCCAGGGCCTATGCAGGAGGCTCCCAGCCTGGTTCCTGCCCTGCGCAGCCCCTCGCCTACCTGTAGAGTGAAACTATATGGAAAACTAATGCTGTCAACTGTAGAGACTGCTCTGGGCCCTCCCCCTTCTCTCTGTCTCTCTGTCTCTCTCTCTCTGTCAAAAAACAAAACAAAACAAAAACAATAAAAATAAATCTTAAAAAAAAAAAATAGGAAAGTGTGTGGTAGAAACATCAGACTAGCCTGTGAGATAATGAGACTCTATCAACAGGTCAGGTGGGGGAAGGTAGAATAACTTTATGTAGACAGAGACTACATTTGGATAAAGAGTTTAAACAAATCACCTTTTAATTTTTTCCAATGACTTTTCAAGGACTTTTCAAATCAAATGTCTTAAGTATTCACTTTGTGTCAGAAAGAGATGTTAAAACAGCAATTCTTGGGTCTTCGCGTGTGTGGCTCACAATCAGACACCAGAGATCTAGAGGTTCTCTCAAGCGATGCAGAGATTCAAAAGGGCTCTAAACAAGTAAGCAATAGTTGCAACGGGAATTCTAGTCTCCTGTACTGGTGTTTCAGAGATTCTATGGAGGCTTCCATTGCCCTGTACTGCGTGATCTCATCATCCATCAGCACGTGAACCTCCTCGAAGACAGGACTTGATTGTTCGTTTCAGCCTTTCACGCACAGCCATATGCCAGTAAACGCGCGCCCTTTCTTAGATGCGAGCTGGCTATTAAGCTGTGCCAATTATTCAAACAAGTTCTACCAACTCTGCGCCATTTCAATAAACCATTTAACTCAGTCTTATATCTGCCACTTTGCTATAACGGTGCCAATTAAGAGTTAAATCAAAATTAAATTTATACATTGACCAAATGTAGAAGCACACTTGTGATGAGTCTATAGTACAACTGTTATAGGATGCACACTATAGAAATTGTTGTATTTTGACTACCGGTGCTGCTTGGGGGGCAAGCTGGTAGCTAAGTTAAGACACACCTTATCATTACTGTCCATGAACTAGACTTTTCCAGTAAATCTTAAACATGTTTTAATTCAGGGGAGACCCGCTCCTATTTTATCCTGGGCTGGAATAACCCCTATCAGTTTCTCGGTCTACGTGGTCAAGTCTGGCTGTGTGTGATTCAGGGGCCGCTATGACCCAAGGTGAACAAACTTGGGGTGCTCCTGTTTCCAACCTCCTCCTCTTCTGTTGACTTGCTACTGCATAATCTAGGCAAGGCATTCAACTTTTGTGAGCCTCAACTTCTTTATATATATATATATATATATATATATATATATATATATATATATATATATATATATATATATAGCATGGCGAGCAGAATAATATTTTCTTTGTAAGATTGGACTACGGAGGTAAAAGGCAATAAAGACGACCAAAGGCCTTCGTAACTGTGAAGTGCCATGATGGACAGAGCTATTATTATGTTACAAGTGATGTTCTGGCAAAGCCCAGGCTGGAGCTGAAAGTGGGCTGACTCAGAAGCAGGTTTGTAGGGGAGCTGGGAGCCTGTTGGGGCATTGCCAGGGAAACCAGCAGGGACACACGTCAGATGAGCCCCATCCTGCTCTGCCCACTGCAATGTATCTACAAGAGCACAAATAGTGCAAAGGATCAGTCATGAATAATTCGGGGAACACACACACACACACACACACACACACACACACACACACACACACACACACACACATACACACACACACCGGCTTCCATTTAAGGACAGAGAGAAAGTGAGAGTAGGTTCCAAAGAAGGAAAATGTTTCTCTTGGTTACAAAAAGGAAAGCACTTCCTGAACATTTCTGATCGACATGTGTAATGCCATCTGGAACGCAGAGGGAGAAGAAAGCTGGCTCTCAGGGTTCCTTTCAAAAGGGGAAGCCTTTGTCCCTGGCACCGTTTGGATATTTGTCAGGAGATGCAGGCTAGTAGCAGAAGCCCTGGGAGTCCCTTTGGGCTCAGCTCAGCTTCTTAATGGAGTGTAGCAAATTTGGGTGAAAATGAGTCTTGTGACCCTGGGAATTGTGGGAAGTTTCCTATGTGGCCCTTCAAATCTCTGCAACATCTCTCATAATCTTCTCCCTCTTTGCCATTAGTACTTTTCCATTTACTGTCTTGATTTCCATGATGAATTATTTTTCTTGCTCTCTCTATACCTGAAATGGAGGACACTTAGTATAATAGATGTTTCAAACACAAGTTTCCTGAATGGGACTTCCTTTGGCCCCTGCTCACCTTTGAGAGTGGGTCTCTCCTGCATTAGAACTCCATGCCACTATAGGGTCACTCAAGCTATACACCTCCTGGTTATTTTGACCCTGTTCTTCTCTTACCCAGTATGATGTCAAAAAATCCTACTGCTTTTAGCTCCTTGGATCTGCCTGGCCCACTTCATCCCTCTGCGACTCTCCTGGTTCAGACCTTTATCATGTCTTGTTTGGACCATGGATTTGGGCATCACCTCCAGCTTCCGGTCACTTTAATACCTTCTCCTAAAGCTGCTAAAGCCACCTTTGCAAAAGGCAGACCATGTGTGTCATTCCTACTTAGAAGTTTCTGGTAATTCCCTGTTACCTGCAGAAGAGCATGCCCCGCTCCGTGGCATTTGAGTAAGTGTCTTTTAGGGACAGGACTGAGAATTGACACTACATAACTGTAGTGTCAGGGAGGGCTTAATGCAGTGTGGTCTTGAGCTAAGTTCTTGACATGATCAAAATGCCTCCCCAGACAAATCGTTGTAGGGAATACAGAGAAGACTGCGTATGTAATCAACGCTGTTTTTAAAATAGTATTTTCTGAAAATTCCACAGGTCTTTAGCTGCTGTTTAGGTTTCTGAGTTACTTTTGGCTTGGATAACTGGGACTAGCAGAAATGCCATATGATAAATGGGAGATGAGTTGAATAAACAGACTAGAAAGTCTTTTCCATTACAGGTTTGTAAGTGTGAACATTGGACTTGGGATTATCATCATCGAAAATAAGTTTGTTGGAGAAAGCCATTTATGGCCTATTTTTAACACTAGTTCACACTCGAAATTATATATATTTTGTTTAGTAGCCTGTATATTTTTTGTTTTAATCACTGTCTGTTATTTGTGGCTTCAAAAAAATTGGAAGACAGAATATCTGGTCCTTTCAGAAATAGAAATCTTTTGCTGGAGTTTCTATTTCTAATCACTTTTCTACGTAGGAAGTGGCTTAGAAATTAGACTATAGGATCATGTGGTTGATAGACAGTGCAGATAAAAGAAATTGGGACCACAATAACCAATCTTGGTTAAGACTAAAAGCAGACATAAGAAATGCTCATACATGCTTAAAATATAAAAATGAATACACATGAGATAGTGAAAAGTAGTTACTTCTGCAACTGAGTGGAACAATTCTGCTTTGTGTTTTACACCTTCTACATATGGAGTTCATTTAACCATGAGCGTGTACTACTTTTACTAAAAAACAACTGGACATATTTATATGTGTTGCCAACGAGAAGAATCAGAATATATATATTATGTATTGCATAATTTGAGTTCTGTAAATATATATGTGCATACACACACACACACACACACACAAGAGATGTCAAATTAGTTTCTTTAAATTAAATGAAATCTGACTCTGAATCTCCATCTTGACAGGATGGCAGGAATTTAACCCCCATGATTTTGGGGGAGTTTTCCTCCCTTCCGAGAGTCACGTACAAATCTTCTGGTTCCAGTCTTCCATGGTGATCACCGACAACCTATTTTGTCCACATTTGCAAGGGTCCTCAATTGGGCAGTAAGTTACTTTTCATGGTAAGCTCTGAGGGGAAACTTTGCTGAGACTAGACTTTCCCTCTCAGGTCCTGGTGCCTCCTTTGCAACAGCTTTGGGAATCAGGGCCTAAGTTTCGATTACCTGTGAAACCCAGAGATTTCTTGTCTTGACTTGAAGACTGTGCTTCTTCTGGTACTCTGTCCCTTAGCTCAAATCACCCAGAAGTTCCCTGCCCAGAGGCCGGCTTCATTTGCAGGCATCTCATTTTGGCACAAAAGGCCTAGAATTCCATTTTTTTTAAAAAAAGATTTATTTTTATTGTTTTTGACAGAGAGAGAGAGAGATACAGAGACAGAGAGA
>PVKE010000696.1:104056-128062 GCA_004027555.1 Craseonycteris thonglongyai | reverse complement strand
ATGGATGGATGGATGGATGGATGGATGGATGGATGGATGGATAGATGGACAGGTGGATGAATGGGTGGGTGGGCGAATGGACAGATGATTGGATGCCTGGATGCATGGATGGATGGACAGACAGATGGACGGGTGGGTGGGTGGGCAAATGGACAGATTATTGGATGGATGGATGGATGGATGGACAGGTGGATGGGTGGGTGGGTGGGTGAATGGACAGATGATTGGATGCATGGATGGATGGATGGATGGACAGACAGATGGACAGGTGGATGGGTGGGTGGGTGGGCAAATGGACAGATGATTGGATGGATGGATGGATGGATGGATGGATGGATGGATGGATGGATAGACGGGCACACAGACAGACATGTGGATGGGTGGGTGGGTGGGTGAACGGACAGATGATTAAATGAATGGATAGACAGACATGGACAGGTGGATGCGTGGGCGGGTGGGCGAATGGACAGATGATTGGATGGATGGATGGATGGATGGATGGATGGATAGGTAGACAGACATATGAACAGATGGACAGACAGGTGAATGGCTGGGTGGAAGGATGTATGGTTGGTTGGGTGGGTCGGTGGATGGATGGGATGTATGACAGATGTGTGAAAAACCAGGCTGAGCCAAATCACATGGCTCTTGGATGCCACATAGAGGAGTTAGAAGTTTAAAGGATTTTATGCTGGGGGTGGGGAGTGGTGGTTTAAATGGTGTTTTAGAAAGATGCCTGGGCCCAGGCATAGTTAGGCACGGGGCAGGCAGAGCTGTGTGCCCAGAGACTGGGGGAGGCTCTCTCCCTGGAAAGCGAGAGGCCGTCAGTAGGCACAGGGGGCACCAGCAGGGATGGAGAAGGGGACCCCAGGAGAGTCCAGCAGTGATGATTCTGAGCTCAGTCTAGCTGAGGTGGCCCTGGGGGCTGATGCCAAGGACTCAGGCTGATGCCATGTCTTAGAAGGCTCTCCCCCTACCCTGGGCCTGAGCTGGATCCCCAGCTGCGCAGGCATGCTCTGTTGCCTGGCAGCCACGGGGAGGCACTGTTGTCTCTGGAGTCAGTGAACCCCCATGAACTTCAATGGCAGCCCCCTGCTCTGTCCCAGAGCTTGCAAGGGACGGTTGACTACATAGAGGTTTCCCTTGAGGAAAGGGGCCAGGGCCATGTTTTCTAGACAGTTCCCTTCAGTCACAAAAATGGCAGAAGCTGGGCATGCCTACTTTGGGGCCAGCTTCCAATGGCCTTGCCTGCTGCCGAATATCCTGCCAGCCTCCCTGTGGCCCCACATTTCTCAGCCACACCTGCCCAGGTATGTCTCCCAGGGCTCTGGGCTCCATTAGGTGCAAACTCCTTTCCAATCCTGCTCTGAGGGGCATCGTGCCCCACCTGCCCAGTGGGCCAAACATGGCAAGTGACTTACCCTTTCTGTGCCTCAGTTGCCTCATCTGTATAATGGGGCCTAACAGTTCCTGCCCCCCTAGGATTAGCTAAGGCTTCGTGGGCTGGTGCTGCAAGGATTGGCCTGGGACCTGGCACTTAGTAGGTGCTATCCATGTGTAGTTGTGACCATTGAAAGCCCCCAACTAATGTTATTTCAAGCCTCCTGCTTTAGGATCATGACCTTTCCTCTCTGGCTTGGAAAGAACCCCCGTTTTAGCTGAACGCAGAGATTCTTTGGCCCCAGCAGCCCCCAGGTTTTAAATCTGAACTTTCTGGTTGTCTGGCGAGTGGGGCCGGGCTCCCCCTCTGTCTGTCTTTAACAGATGCATTCACAGGCTTCCTGTGTGTCTGGCTTGAGCTGGGCTGCAATCCTAACCCAGGCATCCTCCTGACCGCCCCGCACTATGGGCATGACTCTCATTTTTTCAGATGAGGAAGCTGAGGCCCAGAGACATTACGAAGCATGCCTAAGACCACCCAGCTTGGAACCCAGGCTGGCGCTGCCACCCAAGTCCATGTTCTCTCTCTCTCCACCACAGAACTGCACCAGGCCCCTTACTCTCCACTGGGCTTGGCTTGGCTGCCGCCCTCCTGAGAAACACCAATGCCTTTCTCTTGCCCAGACACCCTGGAGGAGGTGGTGCCCTGTGCCTGCTGGAAGGGGAACCAGGCTAGGCAGTCTCTGTCCACTTCCTGTTCTCTTAGCCTCAGTTTCTCCACCTATGAAATGGGTTGGTCATACTCTCCACCTGCCCTACCTGCCGGAACCATTGCAAAGCTCCAGGAGGCGGGTTCTGTGCACACACTTTGAATATCATCCAGGGGAACAGCCATGGCTGTTTCTGTCCCCTTGAGTAGCTGCAATGAGTCATCACCAGTCCAGACCTACAGCCAGGGACAAAGCCTTCTTTTTATTTGTCTGAGTCCTGGCCTCTGTGTCCATTCAAGCTTCTGCTGTCCTCAAGGCTTGCTAAGCCGGGTGCCTCCTTCCCTCCCTCCAGCCCCTGAGAAGTGGGAGCACCTGGGGGGATCTGGGTGGGGACGAGTGGGATCAGTGAGAGTCGGCGACCCCCCCACACCAAGCATTGCAGCCGGAGCACCCCTAATTGCTGTCACAGATGTGGCAGCCACTAGCCTCTCTAGCATGATCTGCTGTGTTGCACAAGCTTAATTAGTCCCTGATTACTCATTTACTGGGTGCTGTGTGTATTCCATATCTAATAACTTCCCAATTACGCCTGGTCTGTGCTGCACATTTAATAACCCTTAGCTGTCTGCTTATCGGGGACTCTGCGTTCAGCAGCTCCATCTCCCCCTGACCCGGAGCCTTATCAGTCCCTTTATGGCAGTATTTAGCGTTCTCTGCTTGCCATTATGGAGCTGTTACAAGGAATTAAGGGGCGTAAAATACTGTTTTTTGGCCTCTGACTCACCAGCTTGCAGCACAGAACAGGAAATCCCACCAGAGTGGGTGAGCACAATGTCTTTGTGGGTGGGCTATAGTGGGGACCAGGAAAGGGGGGAACAGGGACCTCCGTGGCAGGGCTGGCCTGTGTCCCCGTATTTCCCTTCTGGGTAGATGGCACCAATTCTGTGACCTACATGTCCCTGGCAGGTGGTGGAGGTCTCTGGCCGGCCCAGGAGGTAACCCTCGGCTGTGCCCACCCAGCCTTCCAGCCAAGGCATGCACTTGGCTTTCAATGTTTGGGAGGGAGATGGCCATTCCCCTGAACTTGGCTCCCTGCCTATGCCTGATTTTTCCTCGGGGTAAGATGAAGGCGATGCTGCATTCTTTTGTGCCATTGGGATGTTGGCGTCTCCTCTTCTGTCTCCTACAGTCTGTTCCCTGTTACACTCACACTGTGGGGTCTAGGTACTTGACAGAGCACACAGCACTAGCCTGGATCCTCAGCTTTGACATTGACCAGCTGGGTGACCTTGGGCAGCTGACTTGACTTCTCTGTGCCTCAGTTTTCTCCTCTACAAAGTGGCAGTTAAGGTAGGGTTCTTAGGAATAGTAAATGGGCTACTGATATCATATGCTCGGCAGGCACCTTGCACATGGTAGGCATCTACTGAATCTATAAATCTAGGGTAGGCGTTACTAGACCATTTCCCAGAGGCATAAACTGAGGTCTGAGCAGTCATGACTTCTCTGCTACTTTAGTTATGTCAATAGCAACTCAGGACTCAGTCCCAGGTCTGCACCACTCAAGATTGGTATGGCTGGCTTGTTGGAGCTAATCTTGAGCTAACTGGGAAAAAAGAGAAGATTCAGGGTGATCAGAAAAGAGGGTGGGGGCACACACGCCAGATCTTGCCCCCCTGACTTCAGGGAACTCTACACTACCTCAGGGTTCTAGGCCAGTAGCTGTGCAAGGCCAAGGCCATGAAGCCTTGCCTACCACACATGCTTCCAGGCCTTTTGAGGTCCCCAGCCACTGTGCCCCTTTGACTCTGGTTCCTGATGCTTATGCTGTGAGATCATGAGATCAGCTGCCATTTCTTGAGCACCTACTGTGTGCCAAGTGCTTTCACAGAAGTAACTCATCTAATTTCCTCCACCAGAAAGGGAAACTGAGTCTGGGTAAGGTTAAGTCACTTTGCTAAGACTTCCCAGCTGGGCAAAGTGACCAGGACCCTGCTGCAAGGAGGCCAAGAGATGGAGCCTGGCTGGGCACCGGGGAGGGAGAGAGAAACAGGCTCCAGGAACAGCCAGCCACCCATCTGTGCCAGAGAGGCTGCTGGAGAGAGAAACCGTGGGCCCTCTGTCCAGCGGCCTCTGGGCTGCTGTGGGCCCTCAAACTGAAACTTCCCTTGTTTTTCAAAATACGTGGTTTGCACATTATAATATGGATGAGCCTAGGAGTATGATGCTGAGTTAAAGAAGCCAGATGCCAAGGGCTACACATTGTAGGGTTCCATTTCTATGACAGCTCCAAAACAGGCAAACAGAGACAGAAAGGAGGTTGTGGTTGTCAGAGGCTGGGGAAAGGGGAATGGTGAGTGACTGCCATGGGTGTGAGGTTTCTTCTTGGTTACACAACTTCACAAATATATATCAAAAGCCATTGAATTGTATGCTTTCAATGGGTGAATTGTATGTACAATTAAAAACAAACAATAGAGCAGCGGTTCAGATGTGGGGATCTCATGGATTAAGGCAGTTAATAAAATCAAACAGGGCGGTAACAATAACATGGCATGCTGGTCTCCTTTGGAGCAGCGTATGGTATCTGCCTTCTCCCCACCCCACCCCCACCTCACCCCAGAATCTACCTTGAGTCTCTGCTCAGAGACCACTTATTCCCTGGAGAAAGGGAAACACTATGAGAGCTCATTAGGATATGTATCCAGCGGTGGGCTGCAGTCCCGTTTTATGGTAAAGAACCCTGGGAATTCCTGCCTTTGGCCTTTCCTCGTTAACTAATGCATTAAATGCAGTGGTCCTGGTCCAGGGAAATAAAAGCAACAATAGCGTTTACCTTGCTCTGTCTTCGGGCCCCATGAGCTCTGAGATGCTCCAGCTCTGTGGGGGTCGGCAGTGATGGGGAATATGTGTCCCAGGCCCAGTCCTAATAGTACTTTAAATTAAGACCGGCCCTGAGCCTGGAACTCGTGGCTCTAGTGGAGCAGAAACAATGCATGCCTTGCTTCAAGGGCCTGCTTTTTATTAGAGAGGAATTGTTGTCAATTTGGCTTTGAAGAGTGAGGAAAGGCAGCTCTCTGCCTTCGTCTGCTGGTCTGTCAGACAGCCTTTGCTCCACCTAAGAGGAGGCTAGCATGAGATAATCCATATTCACAGCACTGCATGTGTCTGGCAGCCTCACCCATTCATTCATATTGATTGAGCCCTGAACCCCAGCCCCCAGGAGTCCTGCACCGCTGGCAAGTGCAGGAGACAGTGGGTGAACTCGTTTACGTCCAAGAAGAAGCAAAGTGGTGGGAAGAGCTAGACCAGAGGAGGAACTAACATAGGCCCCCTCATGTTTCTGGCACGTGGCTTGGCACACAGTGGTTCTAAAGAACATTTATATCTGGGCTAGGTACTATTCTAGATCTTTGCAGGTTGTATCAGTTATCCACTGCTGCGTAACAAACAACTACCACGTTAGCAGCTTACAGTGCATTTGTCATCACACCGATCTGCTGGGTCCTCTGCTCGGGGTCTCATAGGCTATAAGTCAAGCTGTCGGCTGGGCTGCGCTCACTCCTGGCGGCTGGACTGGGGAAGGACCCGCCTACAAGTTCGTTTGGGTTGTTGGCAGAATTCATTTGTCTGTGTGGCTTAGGACTACTGTGAGCATTCACCTACACATTTCTGGTTCTCTTGCACATCTCCCTGGGAGTGGAACTGTGGGGTCATATGATATTAAGAATTCTATCTTTCACCTTTTGAGGACTCTCCAGACTGTACGCCACAGTGAGTGCACCATTTTACAACCCCACCAGTGGTGTAGGAGGGGTCACATAGCTCTCTGACGTGTTTTCAATTAGTTGTCAACACTTAGTAATCCTGAGAGCTCAGCTTTTAAGAATGGGTTCCTAGCTTCCTCTTGAAAAGTCAATCCTGGCAAGATGGAACTCGAGTACCTCCATGTGACACCCCACTGCTGCTGAGTGGGGCAGCAGTGCGTGGTTTATCGGTTATCCTCCTGTCCCTCTGCCCATTCAAAACCTGCTTCCTTTAAAAGGCCTAGTTGAAATTCCACCTGCTCCAGGAAGCCTGTCTGGATTTCCTCAGCCGTGGGGATGTTCTTCCATTCTCACACTACTGTAGTACTTGTTATGTGCACCCACTTCTTTTTTTTTTTAAGATTTATTTTATTGATTTTGACAGACAGAGAAATACAGAGACAGAGAGAGACAGAGAGAAGGGGGAGGGCCCAGAGCAGTCTCCAGTTGTACGTCATCAGTTTTCAACATGATTTCATTCCACACAGGTGGGCGGGGGCCGTGCAGGGCGGGAACTGGCTGGGGGCCTCCTGCATTGGAGGCACACCCCCTCGAGCCAGGGACCGAACCAGGGACCGAACCAGGGGGCGAGAACCAAACTGGGGGCCTCCTGCATGGGAAGCACTCCCCAGTTCAGCATATGGGTCCGCACAGGCTGGGGCTGGGATTCGATCATCGGTCCCCGGGCTTCAAAGCTAGCACTTAACCCCCTGAGCCATCCCAGCTTTCCCTGCACCCACTTCTTGCCTGGTAGTATTCTTTCTTTCCACCTTCCATTCTTGACTTAAAAAGCTATGTAGTCCCCACCCCTGGTTGCTTTGTGACTGCCAAGTTTTTCCCTTCTGCTTGGGTTCAAATCCCGATAGCGGTGGGTCTGGCTGGACGGGGTCATTCCTGTGACTAGTGACAGACACAGCAGCTCTGCGTCTGGCATAGTTTTCCGAGATGGTTAGGACGAGGTTGCAAGAGCCGCTGGAACCTGCCAGGGTGGGCTCGGTACAGGGCTCCAGGGTCCCTGCCATGCTGATGGCCCCTCTTGAGTTCTAATTAGGCCATTGAGTGAGTGAAAGGATGACGTGTGCTGGGCCAAGGGGCCTCCTTCTTCTGGCTCCAGCCTGAGCCGCCAGCACGCCTCTGGGATTTGCGGGGGCCGTGGTCTGGGCCGTGTCCCCATATGGATCCCATAAATTAAAGCATTCCCGGAAACAAACGGTAAATTTATCCGTCTCGCACGGAGGGCTGTGGAGCCGGTGCTCGCCCAAGGAATTCTGAGCCATCCATCTCTCTTAGGCACTCTGGTTTTATAGCACTAATGGCTAAAAAAAATAAAAACTGGACCAACATGAAGTTGCTTCTCTGCAGCTCTGCTGGCCCTGGACCTCCTAATCAGGAAGCGGGGCGTGGCCCCCAGCTAGTTGCCGTTGGTTGTTCAGTCCCTGGAACCCACGCAGGCGCTTAGCTCACGCCCTTGCCCGCCACAGGGTCCTGGCCTCCTGCCCAAGCCTCTGAGGTCAGAGGCGAGAGCCCAGGACCTGGAGCCCTGCTGACCTGGTCTCACCTCGCCTCTGTGTCCTCAGACTCCTACCGCCCCTTTCTGAGCCTCAGTTTCCCCAGATGTGAAAAACCAACAGGGCAACCAGGATAGTCAAAGTCACAGAGACAGAAAGTACAATGGTGATTAACAGAGGCTGAGGAAAGGGAGAGTGGGAAGTCAGTATTTAAACAGTAGACTCTCCGTTAACGGGAACTCAGGCAGCTGGCAAAGATATTTTTGCTGGTTGCTTGAAATTTTTCTGGTTGCTTGAGTTCTGGTTAACAGAGAATCTACTATGTTTATCCGACATCTACCAGTTCCCATGGTGCTGGTTAACTGAGAGTCTACTGTACAAAAAAGAAAGGGTTAAGGGCAGGGACAGGGTGACTGCCGTCCCGGGTGAACTGAACTTTAATTAGGTTCATCTTTATACTTATAACTTACTAGTAGGTAGTTTCATGTACAACGGAGGGGACTCGGGTAGCAATGGGGCCTGTGGCTGGGACCCCAGTGCCCAGCAACCAGCCTGGGATACCTGGACAGGGTTTGCTGGGCGAGGAAGACGCTCACACTGGCGTTGCTGAGGACCAGTTCTCCGCTGCCCTATGCCAGCCAAGCTGAGTCCCTGACTGTGAGGTGTCCACCAGCCCCAGGGGACCCCCCCATGGGGCACCTCCAGGCAGGTGTGGCCAAGACTCACCATGTCTCCCCTCTTGTCAATCCAGGTCACCGCTGCATCTCTCGAGGCACCGACAGTTGTCCATCCTCCTGCCCGGGAGCCCGAGCCCCGGCTGGGCACGCCTGCGGAGAGCCTGCTCAGAGGCCCGAAGGCCACCCAGGAGCTGGGGCCAGCCCGCGCTCAGAAGAACAGCCTGGAGGGAGCCGGACCGGACCTCACGGGTGCAGGTAGATACCAGCTCTTTGGTACCTCTGGAAACTTGAAGTGCCCTGGGCTGCCCCTGGCAGGGAGGGGGACCCCAAAACCAGTTCAGACTCAAAGTTCCACCCCTTGAGTGCCACATCCTGGGGGAGATCCTGGAGGCTAAGTTTCATGTACCTAAGTTGGGAATTGTTTTCCATACTTCTCAGGGATTAAATTGAATTGGGATTTAATCAGAATCCCTGCTTCTCGACACCCCCCCATCCGTGATTCACGCACAGCCTTGGTTTGTTGTACTGTTTTTATTTATCTCTACATTCTATTGTATGCACTCATTCGCGTTAAAACATGATGTAATGGATACCCATGAGCCTACTATCCAACTCAGGCATTGGACAGTCCATAGACCTTGAGGCTCTACCCCACAAACAGAACTATTCATTCCATCTCACATTGGCGTTTTCCGTGGCACCTGCATTTGCCTAAATATCCTGTGGTCTTAGCTTCCCTGGTGGTTTAAACTGTGACCTGGACCCAGCTCCCCTCACTCAGAGTTGCAAAGTGCATTCGTGTTATTGCAAGCTGCCATAGCATGCTCTTTTTCTCTGCTGTGTACTACGTGGTTGTCCTGTTCGGCCCCGTGTGTGCGCACTCTCCCACCCGTGGCACAGGATGGCTTGGGGGTTTTTCAGCTGTGAATACACCACATCCCGGCACATGTCTCTTGGGTGTTACCCTCAGCTGAGCCAGAGGTGATGAGGGTATTGGGATATGGGAAGATACTGCCCACTAGTTTCCAGTGTGGACATTTTATTCCCACCCTGCCAGCCACGAAGACCCTGTCTGCCCATCTCGACACCGTCAAACGTCTTCACTTTCCGATGACAGAGAGGCTGGATGCCTCCTTGGCTGAGGGGCCTGAGTGTGGGTCCTGAGGCATTGACTGTGAGGCCTGTGGGGTCCGGTCTGGGGGTAGTGAGTGGATCCTAGGTTGGGCCCTTTGGCTGGACTTCGGCGTGTGGTGGACACCTGTGTTCTTGCCTGGGAGGGGCCTAGAGCAGTCCCTTGGGCCGTATTTCTGTCAGCAAGACCCCTGCCGGTGGGTCTCTGTGTGTGTACTGCCCCATCGCTGCCCCTTGAGAGGACTGAGTCCTTAGACCCCAGCCGGCCTGCCCCTGGGCCAGCCCACTGTGTGGGCAGCTGTCTGAAAACTCTACATGTTCGAGAGATGGGCCAGAGTGGAGAGGAGACAGGCTGGCAGGTGGGGGAACGGTGGGGAGTGGGGGTGAGGAGGCTGGCCCGCCCTGCCCTCATGTCTAGGGCCTCCATCTGGGGCATCTATCTCCAAGGCAACCCCAGTGCCCACCTCTTTCTGTGACGTGGACACAAAGAGAAGAGGATGGGCCTCAGGCCAGGACGGACCCTGCTGACCTGGAGCTTGTGGGCCAGGCAGCCCCCTGAGGGGCTTCTAGCCCCTGGCAGATGGGGATGGTGTGGCCAGGCAGCAAAGAGGGGCTTGCGGGTGGTGGGCAGGCATGCTTTTGGGGGAGCCATCCCTCCCAGCCCCCCACCACACACAAAGCCTTGGACAAGTGTCTTCTCCCGCTCCATGCTTCAGTGTCCTCATCTGAGAAATGGGAATGAAGACTAACAAGAGCACCTGGCTCACGGGGCAGGTGTGAGAGTGACATTCACCAGGATGTGGAGAGCACTCAGCACAGGCCCTGGCACCCTGGGTGCCCGTAAGTGCTGGCTGGTGTTGGCAGGTTGTCATTTGTAATTTCTGATCACCTTGTTGGTACCTCCTCCAGGCAGAATGAAACACCCCGAAGCTGTCCCCTGACCTCCCTCCTCCTCCACCCCAGCTGCCCCTCAGCTCTGGGTGACACCCTGCAGAACCATGATCCTTGGGGTCCCAACCCAGCCCTCCCCGGGCTGGCACACACAAGGCCTGGCCCCCTGCCCTGGGGCTGCCTTGGGCAGGGCAGGAGCCCCGGGCTCGCGTCTGCCAGCTGCTCCCTCTCAGGCTGCGGCCCTGCCTGGAGGGTGGTGGTGGGGGGGGGTGCAGCCTCCCAGCCAGAGCCTGCCAGGAGCGCCCTCCCACGGTCAGGCCCCTCCCGGGGAGGCCGCTGCTGCCGGGAAACGTGACAGTGACGGATGGTCTATTACACACCTGCCACCTCGCACCGGGCGGGCGGGCGGGCATAGCCCCCAGCCAGCTGTGCCCTGCCAGCTGGCCAGTGAGGCGGGCACAGGGGACGAGCGTGTTTAGACATGTGGACACACACGGGCTCAGGGACACTCAGAGACAGACACGGACCCGGTCCACACGCCACACACAGCGGTACCCACATAGACACACAGATACACACACACACAGAGAATCACACGCACATACAGGCACCAAGACTCTCACACACACACATACACACTCACCCGACACACATGCACGCAGCGCGCTCTCCTGCTCCCTCCCGCCAGAGCTCTGGGCGCTCCCAGTCTCCCCACTGTCCAGCCCGCCCCTGCAGGGATGGCTCCCACCGCAGGGCTGGCTGGGGCAGGGCCTTTTCTCAGAAGGACAGGAGGCTGTGGGGAGGTTGGGGGGCGCATCTGTTGCCTTGGGCTGAACCTCCCTATTGCAGTCCATTTCTGACCCCTAGTTCCCTGCATAAGTCTCATAAACGTGATTACAGGAAAAGGAAGCTGTCATACCAGGAGCTCTTATGTCAGGCCAGGTGGCTGGGCCAAGCGCCCCCAGGAACACACATGGCTAACCTGCAAGGTGGAGGCTCTATGGTTCTGGGGCACAGCGTTCAGAGTGCCTGAGTAGAGTGTGGTCAATCGCTGGCTGCAAGCACTGTAGCTCCAACCTCCTAGGGATTTCTCTGACAGGCAAGGGGCGAGCCTTGGACTGACCGTAGGTCTCTAGCTGGTGGGAGAAGGGTGCAACCGAAACCTTGCCACGAGGCAGTCCCGAGCCCCCCCCCCCCCCCCCCCCCCCCCCCCCCCCCCCCCCCCCCCCCCCCCCCCCCCCCCCCCCCCCCCCCCCGCTCAGCTCTGTCCAGTATTCTTAAGCCTTTCGTCAAAGGAAGATCCATTTCTCATGTGTCACTCGCCTGGGGTATAAAACCCAGTGAGAGGACCTCCTCATTTATCACCAGCTGATGGGAGCAGGCATTCCTGCACAATTGTCTTCATGCTGCCGCAGCCTCCTTGAGAGAGAAGCAGCACCTCCTGGGGAAAAGCGTGACCCAAGTTCAAGTTTCTGAGTCTCAGCGCTGCCACTTTGCAGCCACAGAGCCTTTCTTTGCAGAGTGCAGAACGTTCCCAGAGTTCAGCTGCTCCAACTGCCAAGCGTGTGTGGTGCACAAATGACATCTTCCTTGTGGCGCAGTATCAGTGACATGGGATGGGCCCCGAGGAGGCCCCCAGGGCTGTCGTGCAAGGTTGTGCAGGTGGCACACTTCACAACTCCAGGGGTTGCTATTCTCGTGTTCTCTGCACATGTGGTCACTGCAGGGCCGTCCCAGCTGCTGTGCTACACGGCTGAGTGGTGGCCCCAAAGTGGGGCCACGTGGGCCCTGGACGTCCTTTCTAAGCAACGGAACAGCTTCTAACATGGTCAATAAGATCTGTATTAATAGAGATCATGGAAGCCACAAACCCCCGACAGGGTTGAAGTCGGGTGACAGAAAACCAGGCTGAGATTGAGTCTTCAGTCACCGCCGTGTTCCTAGGGCATACGAGATGGATGTTTTTAGGAACTGATGTCCATCCTGGGCTTGCTTCAGTGTCCTCCTCCTCTCCCCTCTATCCATGTGTTTAAATGTCTTCAAGAGTGCAGACCCAGACTTGCACTCCCTGAGTTCAAATCCTGCCTCTGCTCCTTCCGAGCTTTTATTAGGCAAACAACCTCTTTGTGCCTTGGTTTCCCCCCAATTGTTGTGAGGACCCGAGAGTCGATCTATGTCCAGTGCTTAGCACAGTGTCTGGCACACGGTAGTGGCAGAGAGTGTGAGCTGGTAACCACCCCCCACCCCCGCCCCAAAGTCCTGGCCCCACGCGGGCTTTTGTCTCTTTGTTGGGCAAACAGGCTCCTGGGTGGCCAGGGCTGGGCCTCCACTTGGGTCCTTGGCTCCGGCCCTGAGCAGTCCTTGGCAGGCCTCGCTTGGAGCGGGTGCTGGTGCTGAGTGCTTTGATGGGGGCGCTGGAGGACTCCTGTCCCCGCTGCCAGGCGGCAGCTGCTTGGAGGGCACAAGTGGCCGGATTTGGCGGCAGCTTCTCCAGCCCTGGGCGCGAGCCCCCGTCTTCCCAGCTTTGATGGAGAGGCGCCTGATGCAACTCAAGTGCCTCCCTGCTCCCTTCACCCCTCTCTCTTCCCTTGTGCGTCTCCAGCTGAGCTGGGATCCAAAGTCTGTTTTCTCTCCAACGAGTGCTGTTTATCTTCTCGGGAACTTCTTGTCGCGCTGGGGAGCTGGGAGCTGGGAGCTTGCAAGTCAGGGCAGGAGGCTTAGAAACTCAGCCAGCCTGAGAGGCTCTTTACTTGTAAGTCTCTCTCTCCCCAGAAGCCTCTTTGATTGTTCAGCAGGGACTTACCTTGCTGGGCCCCCTTCCGTGCTGGGCCTAAAGACCTTTTCTGCTTCCCTGGTTTATTACTGCTCCTGCTTCCCCGGGTCTGGGTGCTTCCAGCTGGTCTCAGCTAGTGTGTGACTGTGTGTCTGTCTGACAGATTCAGAGTTCCATGAAATAAAAAGGAATTTAACCATGGGCAATTTAATAAGCCGGGAAACTGAGTGTTGACTTAAGCACAGTTCATAATGGCACAAAGATGAAAGCAGCTCTCTATACCTGGCAAAACTGCTGTTAAGAAGGTCTGTTTGCCCTGAAGTCTAATTTCCTTCCCAATAAGTTTGTGGTCAGGATTTTCAGCAGAGCTATAGACATGACTGTTCCGGGGCTCCGGAGAAGGTGTCCCGGGGGCAGTGGGGGGACCTCAGGGAGCTGGAGCCTTGTAACTGGGGACAGGCCACCCCTCTGAGAGTTACTGCATTTGTGGCCCACCTGTCCACCACTTGGGGCACCCACTGCCCTGTGTACCCACTGCCCTGTGTACCCACTGCCCTGTGTACCCACTGCCCTGCTTTCCGCTTGACAGGGCTCAAGCTGATAAGCTGGCCCTTGAGGACCTGTGTTCTCCCTTTTTGGCACCGTATGGATGTACTTGGCTTGAAGAGCATCATTTGTAAGACTGACTGTGCCCACAGCAGCTTTCACCTACGACCTTCTAATGGAGAGCAGAAACATTTGTAAATTGGGCGTCTCTCCCAGCAGGCTCTTTGCTTGTACCTTCACGGTGATTCCAATCCAACGAAGGTACGATTGCTCATTCACATGTCTGCCTCCACCTCTACACGGCCGCGTGTGTGCGTTTGCTCACAAATACCTGTTGAGCACCTACGATGTGACAAAGACTGTGTTAGACCCTGGGGGGCACATCGGTGTATAAAACAAGATACAAACTCCCGACCGCAAGCACTTTCATGGAAGAGGAAGGCAAATACTGGTAACTCACGAATAAGCAAGGAAACGTGTGATGCCAGGTGGTGCCAGGTGCCAGGAGGAAAAGTAGGGTAGGAGACATGCAGACAGGAGGCTGTGGCTTTAGACGGGTGCTCACAGAAGGCTGTGCTAAGGAGGTGGCCTTGGGCAGAGGGTTCCAGGGCAAGGGACAAGCAAGTTCAAAGGCCCTGGGGCAGCGCCTGCTCAGCACTCTTGCCATCTCCATGAAGGTGGGGACTGTAACTTACTGTCCCCTGTCTCTGGCACTTTGTACAGTGCACGTAACAGCTGCCCGATAGGTGCTTGCCGAGGAAATACAAGTATTTAAGTCAGACGACGTGAGGGGAGGAGGTAAAGAGGAAATGGGATTCTTGTAAGCGATGGGGACGTGTGTCTTCCTGACTTTCCTGGGCCAAGAGCTGATGTTCCAAGAGGGTCCTTGGTCCATGCTCCACCGCAGAACCTTTCTTTCCTACCCAGGGCCCTGCCCTAAGAGATAAGCTTCTAGCCAATACAGGCTGCCTGCTTTCCCCCAAAGTTCCCATGTGACCTTGGGATCAGGGACAATTCAGGGTCTCCTGTGAATGAGTGGTCCATTCTGCACCAGAGGGGCTATGAACTCGCTCTATGGCACACGTAGAGGAGAGCATGTATTGAGCACCTGCTGGATGTCAGGTGCTATGAGTCTGGGAACCATTTCTTCTTTCTTATTTGTATTAGTTTCCGGTGGCTGCTGTAACAAATCACCATGCACTTGGTGGCTGAAAGCAACAGACTGGAAGTCGGAAGTCTGACAGGTCTCACTGGGCTAAAATTAGGGTGTGGGCTGGGCTGTGCTCCTCCTGGAGGCTCCGGGGAGAATCCGTGTCCTTCTCTGTCTTCTAGAGGCCGCCTGCATTCCTCAGCTCAGGGCCCTGCACCACTACAGAGCCTTGTTTCTGTCATCACACATCCCACTACCCCTCCTGCCTGCTGCTCATAAGGACCCTGGGGATTGCACTGGACCCACCTGGATAATCCGGAACACTCTCCCATCTCAAGGTCCATAACAACCACAGCTGCAAAGCCCCTTGTGCCATATAAAATGACACAGTCACAGGTCACAGGGATTGGGATGTGGACATCTTTGGGAGGCCATTATTGGACCTGCCACTCCAGTCCTTCTGCCGGGCTGAGCTGGCCATATGTACCCATGGGCCGTGGGCTTCGTGCTCCTGACCGAAGAACAGGCAGGCTGGTGAGGATGCACGGGAGACGGAAATGTACCGAGCGCTGACTGCATCAGCCACAGGTGTGGGCGCTTTGCCAGGACTGGCCCCTCAGGCCCCACGGCCATGCTGCCGGGAGGGACCCCATTTAGCCCGGTTCAGCCACTCTGGGTCAGCTTAGACCTCTGAAGTGTAGGGGTGAGAACAGAACCTTTCTCACGGGGCTGTTGCTGTGAGGGTGACCTCAGTTACGAACCACTGCATTCAGAACAGGGATGGGGGTCCCCAGGCCACCCTGACGGGGGTGTCCTGGGAGGGACTGGACTCTCACCCACCCCAGAAGGTCCTAGGTGCAGTTTCCCATTTGCCCAGCAGGTGGTGCAACAAAGCCACAGCCCTTGGGCTGCCCTACCCCAGTCCCCTTGCCCTGCTGCCCACCCTGGCCGTAGGGGAGGGGTTCACCCCAGGGGCCCAGATAAGGCTCTCCCCTAGCTCCCCACCACCACACACCAGGTAGGAGGCCTCCAGAGAGGAGGCAGCTTTTGAAGTGGGTACTGGACCCTCATAGGATACCTGTGAGCCAAGACCCAATGGTAGGCTTCTTCCCTCCCCTACTTTTCTTCCTTCCCTTCTCTGAGTCTCCAAAGGACAGAGACTGCAGCCCCCCGGGCTGGCTTCCCCCAGAATGCCCCTCAGAGCCCGTGACCCCACGGCCTCTGACTGCTCTGCACCCCCCTCCTCTTCCCCTTTACAGCCCCTCCTCCCACAGAGTGCCTGAAGCCCCCCTTCCTCCAAGGCAGGAAGCCAGTGCCCTCTCCTTGTGCCTCAGCTGAGCTGTGCCTTTTTCTTTGGTCTTTGCCCTTGGCCTTGCTGACCTCTGGGAACGTCGCTTGGGGTGCATTACGGCTCCTACGGGCCTGGTGCAGGCGCAGAGCAGGTGCCCAGAACAGAATGATTATGTGGATGGACAGGGTGCCCTTGGCGGGGGTTGTGCTGTGAGACCCCCTTGGGGCCTGAGGTCCTCTCTGCTCCCTAGGGTGCTGCATCTCTCCCCCGTGCAGTAAACACCTCGTGCCACTGGGTGCTGCTGGGAGGAGTACGGGCCAGAGTCTGCAGCGAAAGCCGGAAGTGGCCGCACAGCTCCTAGCGCCCGCCATCCTCCGGAGCCTGCGGGCTCCTGTCTGTTGCTCCGGGGTGTGTGTGCGTGTGTGTGTGTGTGTGTGTGTGCGCGCGTGCCAGCGGCTGGAGGTTAGCGGGGCTGGGGGAGGGCCTGCCGCCGGCCCGCGTGGTTGTGCTGTGGCTTGCTCTCCCTCCCTCTCTTTCTCTCAACTGACTTTCTCAGGAGTTTGCTCCTGAACCTGAACTACAGACCTGAGAGAATCTCTAGCTGCTCCTCTAGCCACTGCGCTGCCCTCCCCCCTTCATCCCTCCCCAGGCCGAAGGGAGCTGCTCCCAGGCAGCCAGGCCAGGTCTGGGGGCCAGAGGCTGGGACAGTCAGTTCTCATGGACCAGAGGAGCCCCACGTGGAAAGTGCTGCTGCCGGGTGAGTCCCCCAGGACAGCCCCACGCGGGGCCGTGGAGAGGGGTTGTGGGTCCTGGTCCGGTGCCCGGACTTCCAGAAGAGAGAGGCAGGGGGAACATAGCGCTGAGCTGTGACGCGGGGAGGGATGCGTGTCCTGGCTTCAGGGACACCACAGTGTGTGTGTGGAGCATGAGCATGGCCCAGGGGACAGATGTCGTGTCTTCAGGAGCCCCAATCAGAGCCCAGAGGGACCTCAAGGGGGTGTGGCAGAGCATTGAGAAATGGCAGCAAGCTCTGCAGCCTCTGGGGGCCCTCCCTGGGCATGTCCCCAGTGCCCCTGCCATGGGCAGCTCCCTCCTCCCTCTGCGTTGTTACGGAACACAGGCTGGCACGCGCCTGGCACTGGGCACCTGCGGGGGGAGCACAGGTGAGCCTGCCGTCCTCTTCTGGCTTCCAGGTGTGAAGGGCAGAGGGAGCTTCCCAAGAGCCCACAGAGGTCACTAAATCCACGCTCCCTACACAGGAAGAAACTGAGGCACGCCTGCCTAAGGCAGTCATTTACCAGGGACAGAACAGGGTCTAGAACCTGGATGATCCTTCTCCCAAGCCACCTCCTGCTTCCAAAAATGGGAGGAAAGGGCGGGGGCGGGGGCTTCAGGAGAGGAGCCAGGTGGATCTGGGAGCTTAGACGCAGGTGGAGAAGGCCAGGGACGCATGTGTGGGGTTCAGCCACCACGAGACCCTGGGAGGGCATAGGTGTGTGCAGCACAGGCGACACTGAAGCCCCAGAGCTCCTCGTTCCTGTATCAGGTGGGGTGTGAGGACTTCTCCCTCTTTCTGCCATACAGCCAGTGTTTTGGTCAGCACAGGCGACATGCGGGGCCCCAGGCTGGGAGGGGGAGACATGGACACTGGTCCTGACCTGCCCCTCCTTGACTTGGATTTAATGTGACTAAGAAGGGACATACAGCGGGGGCTCGCTGCAGGCAGGCCAGCTGAGGGGTAGTGAGCTTTTTGTCCCCAAGAGTATTCAAGCAGGACCCACCAGACCTGTTGGAGAGGTTGTGGAGGTGCAGAGGTCAGGCGGGACAGTCTTCCCTCTGCCTCTCATATTCCAGGCCCTTCCACCTCTGCGCGCCTCATCCGTGCCGCAGGAAGGACCGTAGGTAGCAGCTGGCGTTCAGCAAGCACCTACTGTATACGAAGTAGACCAAGTTCCCTGCGTCCTCACAGCACTCTGTGAGGTAGGTGCTGTTCCCCATGTTCTGGAAGGGAAGACCGAGGCCCTGAGGAGTCTGGTGATGTGCCATGGTCACTGGGCCGGTCAGTCGAGTGGCAGAACTGGGATGCAACGTGTGGCATGGAGCTTGTGTCCTGAGCCACCGGGCAAGATGTGTCCTCAATTACAGGAAGTCCAGCCCCATTTAGGAAAATGTTTCTTGAACTTCAGGAAGTCCAGAAGGTTCTCCAGAATTGCTGCAGGACTTTGGCTAGGAGGACAGTGGGCTGTGGCTCTGCCCAGGGCCTCAGCCAGGCCAAAGACAGCCCCAGACCTGCCAGGACAGGCAGGTGCCAGGCAGTGAGGGACCTGTGATGGAAGGGGCCCCCACCTGCCTCATGGGTGCTGAGAGGCAGCCAGGGGCCATCAGGGGCTCTCTGTGCCCATCACATGGGCACAGCCCCCGCTCCTGCCCCTTCCTCGTTCCCTTGCCTGCCCAGGTTGGCTCCACCTGCTTGTCTGCATGGCTGGTGGCAAACTCGCCCCACGTGGCCCAAGGCCCTGTTCCCTAAACTGCCCGCACCTGTACCTGTGCTTCCTGGGATCCATCTTAAACAGGAACAAAGCTGAGCGCTCCCCTGGGTTGAGGGCACAGGGTAGGCAGTATCTCCTTTCCTCCAGCTGCAGCTCAGCCCTGCCTCTTCCAGGAAGCCTTCAGTGATTGCTTCATCCTCAGGACCTCTCTCTCTCTCTCTCTCTCTCTCTCTCTCTCTCTCTCTCTCTCTCAATATCATGTCTTTTTCTCAGCTCCTGAGTGGAAAGGGAGCTTACATGGCTTCAGCTAGTTCCAAACCAGGAATGTTTGAGCGCATAGGCGGCTCTGTTATTTATTATGTGGACAGTTCCCAGCAAATCATGGCGTGGTGGTTGCCCAGCTCATAACACCATCATTGGCCATTTGCTTTCTCTGGTTATTTCTTTCTTGTCAGACCAAACAGGCATAAATGGGGAGGGGGAAGGAGGAAAAGGGGAAGGAAAGGTTAAAAGCACAAGCTCTTGTGTCTGCTCCTTTCCAGTGGAGCTCCAGTTTCCTCACCTGTGAAGGGGTGCTGGGGGCAGCAGCTGCATGGAGCCACTGTGAGGGTTCAGTGAGGCAGTGTGCATAGCAAGCATTCGGTCACAGTAGCATTGTTGCTGGTAGGTGTCCTGTTCCTGCCTAACTAGTGTCACGCAGGCCTCTGATGTGCTGATTGCCACCTTCCACAGGGGTCGGTCTGTACACAGTAGGTGCGCAGTAAGCATTGCTAGAATGGTAGGGTGGGTAGATAGTGGAGGATGGGCGGATGGATGGATGGATGGATGGAGTGAGGCTAGATGGATGGATCGGTGGGTACGTGGGTAGGTGCAGCTTCACTGAAGTATGAATGAGCGCTGGGTCTCCTTTATTCCCAAGCAAGCCTGGAGACCCCGGCCCACTGGCAGCAGGCGGCCAGGGGCAGGCGGCACTGCGTTTGTCCCGACGGCCCCCGGCGGTCACCTGCTGCCATTGTCTCCTCCATGAGCAGCAGGCACTGGCTGCCTGCCAGGCCTCCCTCCCACCCTCCCTCCTGTCACCTCAGGACAGACAGGTCAAGTGGGTTTGCAGATCAGCAGCTCCTTACCCTCCCTGTCTCTCTGGAGACTGTGCGTGCGTGTCTGTGTGTGTCACTGTGGGCGTGCGGGATTCTGAGTTTGTCTGAGTGTGGGTGTGGTGCTGTGTGTGTTGGTGTGTGTGCCCAGCAGGCTAGGTGGCCTCTGGCTCTGGGCCAAGGGAATTAGGAAGCAGACAGTGGCTTTGGCAGCTGGCCAAGCCCACCATCCCTGGAGGGTGGGAGGGGTGCAGACGTGACAGACTTGACCTGCTGATTCAAAGGAGAAAGAGGCCCCTGAGGCCAGAAGAAGGGCCCTGACCTCTGTGGGGCGGGGACAGATGAGTGGACAGGGGCCAGAATCTCTGCCCCTTCACCTCAGTGGTGGTGGCACCATGCCCTCCCTTATGGGGGCCCAGAGAATATTCCAGACACCCCTTGATTCCCAGATATGGCATGAAAAGCAGGGCTCTGGACCTGGCTGGCCCGGGTGAGAATCCCAACACTGCCACGTAGAGCTGTGTGACCTGGACACGCTGCCTAACCTCTCTGGGCCACTTCCTGACATAAGCCCCCCTGGCAGGAGCTGTGTGGATGGAGCAGGTCAGGGCGTGAGGCCCTGAGGACGCCGTGCGAGCTGTCAGCACGCTGGCTGTCACTGTTCCCATCGTCACTGTAGCTGTTCTTGTCTGGGGGCATTTGTGGCCCAGTTCACGTCCTGGACCACCCACAGCCAACCTTCTTCAAGTGGGGAGACACACAGGAACCTCAGGCCCCTGCCTGGGCCAGGGAGCGCCACATTTGACCCTTACTGGGCCTGGGGTGAAGGCAGGCCACCAAGGTGAGACACAGCTGCTTTATCCAGAATGGAGTCAGTGCTCAGAAGTCACAGGAGAATGACGTTCTGGGGGCAGCGCTTGGCCATCCTTCCTCACCCTCAGCGTCCTGGCCTCTGCCCCTCTCTCCTTCTCACCTACTAGAGTACAGAAGCATTTATTAAGCACCTACTGCATGCCAGCTCTCAAGCCATTAGCCCATCTTACGGATAAGGAAACTGAGTCTCAGGGAAGTGGGAGGCTTGTCCCGGACAAACCCGGCGCCTGGGACCAGCCCAGCAACTCTGAACCAATCTCCACACTCTGGGTTGGCCTCCCCCGCCCTCCCCCTTGGGCCTGAGCAACTATCCCTTGAGCCCGTAGTGTCCCCAAGTGCTCGTCCCGCACCACAGAGCCAGTGCTCTCTCCCTGGCTTCTGTCCACCTCCCCCCAGGAAGCAGAGCATGGCGAGGTGGCTGACCGCAGTCTCGGGAACTAGGCCAGTAGGCAGAGCTGGGCACCCTCTCTGAGCCTCAGCTTCCCCGTCTGTAGAATGGGGCCGACTGAGGACCTCCGTCTTCTCTAGGGTTAGGAAGGCTGGACTGTTACAAGTGCTGTTGCTGCGGTAGCCCTGCCCTTCAGCCACCACCCGGGCCCCCTGGGCGCTGGTCTGGGGTGAGTTTGGTGGCTGGGTGGGCTGCGCTGGCCGCCTCTCATCTCCCTAATGGCAGGTTTGGGCACAGACAGAGCCTGTGGCCTGGCAGTGTGGGGTGGCGGCTTGGCCCCCACCCTCCCGCCCTGTGGTCCCGGCTGGGACATGTGAACACAGCCTGGCTCTGTTCTCCGAGCTGTGGGAGGCAGGCTGTCACCACCGGAGCCAGGAGCTGGAGGGGAGCCCAGGGCTGGGGGAGGGGCGCCGGGGGTCAATGCCCTCTCACCTCAGTGCCAGGCCCTGCCAAGCCCCAGGTGCCCCTGCAAGTGGGGATCCTGTTGGGCAGGGGGCTGGGGCTGGGCGAGGGGGACACTGTGAAGGGGAGTGCAGGCTAGCAAGGAGGCGGTCTTCTTGCCCCGCTCTGTTCCAGGGAAAGAGGTTGTATCTAAGGCACAGAAGTCATCAGCATGCCCCCTGCATGGCCACCATCGCTGAGGCTGAGGCTCCCCGTGGGTTTCCAGGCTGCTCCTGCCCTTGTGCCAGCCACGAGTGACAGTCTCAGGGTTCCATTCGGGTCGAGTTGTGCAGTGGCCCAGGGCCCCCCTCCTATCTTCTCTACCAACCACATTTTGTTTTTCAGTTCTGGAATTCTGGTCATCTTTGATCCTAAGCCTGGCATGTTGGTGGAGGTGACATGTGTGAATAACTGTGGATGATGGGGCACCCATGGTGGGCTGCACATGCTGTGGGGGCTTGGGGGAGGGGGTTGCAGGAAGCCGTGTCCATCCCTCAGAGGCCAGCGGGACCTCTGCATGTCTCTGCACATCCTGTGCATCTCAGTCTCCACAGGTATCCGTGTCTCATCAGAACTGCGTGGGCCCCGTGCCTCCCTGCCCCCACCCCAGTCCCTCCCTGGCCTCCTGGCCCCGCTTGCTAAGATATAAAATCTTAAGGGCTCACATGTGGGCTGCTGGCCAAATGGAACCTGGGAAGAGAGACACTAGTCAGAAACCCCTCCCCACTGTGTGACCTTGGACAAGTTACCTAACCTCTCTGTGCCTTAGGTCCTTCATCTGGAAAGTAGAGATAATCATACAGTGCACTGTAGGGTTGTGGGTGGGTTAAATGAGATAATGATGGCAAGTCCTTGGCACAGGGACACCGTGGGGAAAATGCTGGTTGCTTCTCTCACTCCACAGGCCCTGGGTAGAAACTGCCCTCTTCTTTCTTTCTTCCAACTCTTGGAGGTCCTGGTAGGAAGGGGGCTGGGGCTCACCTCCCCTGTCCCCTCCGGGTGAGCCCTGGATTCATAAATGGCTTTAGGCTTGCAGGAAGAGGCCGCCCTCTCTTGTGTTCAGGGAGCTGGGCGAGACGGGTGCCCCCTCCCCCGTTCACTGTCATGGCCCCCTGGTCCCTCCCCCACACATCGCCCCGTGGAGATGGTGCTAGGACTTCTCTGCTGGTGCAGGGAAACCGCAGGCTCTGTGGTGGCCGCTCAGCCTTATCTCAGGCCTTCCCCGGACAGCCCTGTCCCCAGGAAAGGGCTTATCAGCCTGGGCATCGGGCCCCAGCCGGCCTGGGAGCACATGTGGTTTGGTGCACCGCCCTGGGAACGGCAGCCCATCTGCTGGAGGTCAGGGCGAGGCGGGCCAGGGCAGGGAGCTCAGACAGGGAGGGGGCCAGTGGGGGTCAGGGCATGGGGCCCCCTCCTCTGTGGCAGGCCCTGGGATGGTCAGAAAGGGCCCAGCTTCCAGACTTCCTGTCCACAGTCTGGGACATCCCTCGGCCCGGGAGGGAACATTGTGCCCCCTACCCAGTTGCCTGTCCACTCCGGCCATCTTTGGCCTGACTTCTCGGGAGCGGTCAGGGCCCCAGCCTATGTCTGAAGAATGACATGTATGTGAGGGTCAAAGCTGGGAAGCCCAGTTCAGGGCCATGTGCCATGGAAGACAGCCCAGCCTCCCTGATGCCTTGCTAAGGGCCAGTGAGGACCCCAGCTTTCCCCTATATAAGAACAACTCACGTGTGTTGAGTGCTTGTGGAGCAAGGGAACCCTGTTCTCCCCGCTTTGTAGGGATTCCCCCTCTGAATCCTCCCTGGGCTTCTAATGAGGCAGGCACACTTATTAAGCCTTTTTAGAGACCAGGAAACTGAGGCCTGGGCGAACCTTTGCGCCCTGTGACCTTGTAAAGCACACCCTGGGTCTCTGGGTACACTAGGCAGGCAACTTGGGGATGAGAAATGGCCACCCATCCCCTTTTTGCCCCTTTGGTCTTCAGTTGTCTGGCTACCTTAGTGCCAATCTGCTACCTTCTCCCCTGAGGCAGATATTCTGCTAAACGTGTGGTGGGACAGCAGACCTGGACCTCCCCAACCAGCGAAACATCCAGAGAGGACTAGAGAACAAAAATATCCAGGTTCCGGGGAAGCTGGGATGGCTCAGCGGGTTAAGCGCTCGCTTTGCAGCCCTGGGGACCGAGGATCAAATCCCAGCCCCAGCCTGTGTGGACCCATATGCTGAACTGTTGTGTGCCCCTGGTTCAGTTCTTGCCAGGATGAGCTCCCCATGTAGAAGAACGCCCCCAGTTCGGCCCCCGGCTTGAGGGGGTGTGCCTCCCATGAAGAAGGCCCCCAGCCCAGTTGCAAAGCCCCCACCCACCTGTGTAGAATGAAAACACGTCGAAAACTAATAATGTACAAGTATGGAGACTGCTCTGGGCCCTCCCCCTTCTCTCTGTCTCTTTTTCTCTCTGTCTCTGTCAAAAACAATAAAATAAATCTTAAAGAAAATATATATTCAAGTTCTGATCCCAGTTCTGGCTCTTAACTGGCTGGCAAACCTGGACCAGCCTCCTAGCCGGGGGGCCATGCAGGGGGTCATGCATTCCTTCCATACTCTAGGCCTGCCCTGCCCCAGGCCCTGGCCCTCCTGCTGGCTGTTCCCAGAGAGTTGCAGGCCTGCCCTCACTTCCTTGAGACCTGTAGGTGAAGTCCCACTCTCCATAGGCTTCCTTGACCACCTCTTCTAAAACTACCGCCTCCTCCATGTCACAACCTCGTCCTTCCTTTTTTTTTTTTTTTTTTTTTTTTTTT
>PVKE010000696.1:0-103956 GCA_004027555.1 Craseonycteris thonglongyai | reverse complement strand
GGCTTTCCTGGGCACGTGTCACCACATAGTAGTGTATTCCACAGATTCTCCTTGCTTATGATCTGCTGTCCCTACTGGCTGGGCAGCTCCAAAACAGTGAGAACGTCCATCTGTTTTTGTTCCTCTCTGTTTCCCAGCACCTAGGACAGCATCCGGCACAAAGTAGGCTCCTTCGATATTTGCTGAATAAATGGATAGACAGATGGATCAGCAAAATAAGAAAACTAAGCGCTTCTTCTTTCCTTTCCTCTTCTTGATTATGGATCGTGACTTGCGCCTTGCTCCTGAAGAGATTGACTAGGTGCTCCTGGCACATAGTAGGTGCTTCTAAGTATGGATTTCCTTCACCATCCCTGGAGCCCTCGGGTCAGTCTCAGGCCTTCTGGTCTTTGTGGATCTGGCCAAGTCTCACCAAAATGAGCAGCCCCATTCCTGGGGGCATTTCCTGCTGATCCTGCTCCGTGGTGGGCTGTCAGACCACCAGCAGGGCCCTGAGGGGGGCCTGGAGTCCCGCCAGCTACATGCTCCCTCTGTTGCCTGACCCCCACCTGACCGGAGCCCAGGGGCCGTGGCCAGGAGGCGAGGGAAGTGGCTGCTCCAGCGTCCTCCTGCTCCTGCTCCCTGCAGGTAAGACCTTTGCAGGGCCCAGAAATATCCCACGAGACAGGGCCAGCCTGTTGGCCTTCCTGCCCTATCCACACCCACTGGGTGTCCCAGCATGGTGGGCAAGGGGCTTATCTTCCAAATCCAAAGACAGGACATCAGGTATTTGGCCTTGGGACGTTAAAGCACTGTCATTTCTAGAACATTCTGATGGATGATAAGGACCACGGAACTGGGCAGGAAGTTCTAACATGGACAGTCACCATAGCCCTGAACGAGGAGGTCAGAGGTAGGGGCCTTGTCCCCGGCATGTTAAAGTCCAGCTGGGCACCCCAATCGCTGAGGACATGTAGCTGAAGCAGTCTTGGAAAGGCTTCCTGGAGGAGGCTAGTGACCTGTGACCTGGAAGATTTCGAGATGCGGGGAGAGTGGCCGAGTTCTTAAAAACATGGGGTAATGGACAGCCCCAGGGGTGAGGAAGTGGTGGTGGCGCCCAGGGCTTCATCTGGACAGTGGGGATGCTGCAGCCTTATCCCCATCTCTTCCCTGAGCCCCTGGATCACCCTCCTCCCACAGTTCTAAAGGCTAGGGAGTCACTTGATTAAGGTCACAAGCAAGACAGAGGTGGGGGTGAGGTGAGAGATCCCCTTCCCCAGAGCCCAGATGCCCCCACCTCCTGGCCCCTCCATTCAGGGGGCTGCCCCCCATCTCCACAGCTCCCCATCACGACTGGGTTAAGTGCCGGATCTCGGACATCTGGTCTATACTCTGCCTTCCATGGTAGCAGTTTGAAATCCTGACATTAACATAGTTAACACGTTCGCTCCATTTGGTGTGGCCCCGGATCTAATTAGATCCAATTAGTACTCAGTGGGGGGAGGGGGTCTGCGTCATCAGCCCCTGATCCACATCCTGCTTGAAAACCAGCCTTCCACCGCTCCTCCAGCCAGGGAAGCCCCGTCCTGTCCAGGTGGGAGATGCTTCTGTTCTTTGCATTTTATCTGGGGACCTGTGAATTTCCAGGTGGCTGTGGGAACACGCCAGTTGTCTGGTAACATCTTGCAATGCACGTTCGTTTAATTTCTTTTTAAATTGAGATAAAATCCACATAACCTAAAACTAACCACTTTGAGGTAAATCATTCGGTGGCATTTGGTACGTTTACAATGCCGTGCATCGCGAAATGCACTTCAAAAACGTTTGCATCACGCGGGAAGGAAGCCCCCATGCCCATTAGCAGCCACTTTCCATTGTCCTTCCCCCCGCCCATGGCACCACTGATCTCCTTTCTGCCTCCATGGATTTGCCTTTTCTGGACATTTCATAAGAGTATAAATGGAGTCAGACTGTATGTGGTCTTTAGTACCTGGCTTTTTTCACACAGCATCACGTCGTCAAGGTTTGTCCATGTGGTAGCATGAATCAGTGCTGCCTTCCTTTTCGTGGCTGTATAATATTCCGTTGTATGGCTAGATCTCATTCTACGCATTCTTTCTTCTGCGGATGGAGCTTTGGGCCGTCTCCACGTTTTGGCTGCTGTGAACATTCATGCTCAAGTCTGACTTCGAGCCCCTGCTTTCACTTCTTTTGGGCGTATGTGTAAGAGTGGAATCTGCTAGGTCATACTACTAATTTTATTGTATTTAAAAAGGATGTAAAGCGCTCTTTCTAGGTGCCCGTTTGGTGTGCATAACATCCCTAAAAGATAGATGCTCTTAGCCCATTTTACAGATGAGGAAATTGAGGCTTGGCAGCTAGCCAGCCAGGATTTGAGCCAGGCAGCCAGACAATGGCAGCTCTCGCTCATGCTGAACTGAGCCCAGCAGCTCTGTGACCACAGCTCAGGGTCAGCAGACCCAGAACACTGACCAGGCCCGGGAGGACTCGTTAGTGCTAACCGCCCCTCAAGAGGCTATTGAGTAAACCTGAGGCCAAGGTGTCTGTTTAGAGAGAACTGTCATCGCAGAACAAGCTGGAGGCGGGCGCCTGTCATGTCAGGTCCCTCAGGCCCCACAAAGCCCCTGCTTTCTGCTGATCGGTCTCCTGAGGGCGGGCGGCTTGTCCACTGTGCATCCATCACGCGTCCTGGGCCCCTGCTGGGGGCCACCCCCTGCAATGTGGTTATCTCCTGGCCACACACTGCCGCAGGCAGGGCCCAGGGGCACAGGCGGCTCCCAAAGCTTATCTCTGTGGCCTGTTCCTCCCTCCCGGCCACTCGGAGTCCAGTCTTATCTTGGTGTTCTGGGCCCTTCCTTTACCCACAGCCCTGGGTGGGGTGGGGGCCAGCCCCTTTGTTGTCTCAGACCCTTGGGGACAGAGTTTACTCCCTGAGGCTAATCAGCTATGAGGACCCCCATGAGCACTTGTGTCTGGGAGGACACACAGCGACCACTAACTCTTCCAGGCCTCAGGACTCCATGGGCCAGGGGCCCACCACTGGACTCGGGGTGAGTGGGAAGGACAGGGCACAGGGCTGTCCTGTTTGGGAGCAATGCTTTCGAATAAGAGCAGAAGTCCTTGAAGCCCCCCTCTTCCTCCAAGTAGACCCACGTGGGACCAGGGAGGGACCCCCACTTTCCAGCCTACGGCTGTCACTAGGCCCTTCTTCATGACCAACTGGGCCTGGTGTGGGCACACAGAGCTCCCTGCATGAGTGTACACACACACAGTCCTCAGGACACAAGCACACACATATAGTCACATACAGGCAAACTCATAGACACACACAGTCTGTCTCACCTTCAAGCACACACATTCATGTACACACATGCACACTCATGTGGTGTCTGTCTCTGACACACACACCCTCCCTTGACTAGCCTGGGTGACAGGGAGTTTCCTTGGTAGCTGCCCACAGTTGACTATTCATGCTTCCCTCTAACTGCCTCGTGCATGTCTGTCTGTTTGGGGAGGGGAACAGAGGCCAGGATGAGACAGCGGCAGGGACTAGAGGGTGAGGCTGCCATTAAAGGGACCCCCGAGAGGGCAGAAAGTCATCCAGCTGGGGGTGGGAGGACCCCACCAGAGTGGCCCACTGGTTCCTTGCCCAGTGGTCTGGGGCCCACAAAGCTGTGTTCTTGGTCATTCATTCCCTGCAGGGCTTACAGCCACCCCCAGTTTTGGTTCAGATCCAGGTTGGTTGTCCCCTCAGAATCCAGTTAACACCGACGATTCCTCCACTTCGGGGAGCCTTCCTTTTCTACACAGCTTCACAGAGCGCCCCCACCCGCACCCCCACCCCCACTCTGCCACTGAACTCTGCTTTGCAGAGAAGCAGTCAGTAGGGGGACAGGCTCAGGGAAGGGAAGGGATGTGCCCGTGGGGACCACCCAGCCCAGGCCCCCTGATCTGGAGAAGGGAATGTGCCCTCACACTGGCTCAGACTCCCCTCTGTGAGGACCAGCAAGGTGCAGGCTTTTGTCTTTCCAGGGCTGGCTCAGCTTGGAGAACCTCCCCCTGGCCCCACAACGTAGCCGACGGGTTCATGGGTGCTGGCTTTCTCCCAGCTCTGCTGTCTACTTGCTGTGTGGCCGCAGACCATCCTCTCAACCTCTCTGAACTTTCATTCCGCATCTTCGCACCAGAAGCAGCAATAGCGCCAATCCCACAGCCTCCCCAGGAGGCTCACATGAGCTCCTGCGAGTGGCTCAGCGTGGAGCCTGCCCGGCGTAGTAGAGGCCGAACAAGTGGTCTCGAATACTCTCACGAGAACAGATTCTGCTCCCCTGTCCCCCTGCCCCCTGGGTTTCATTTTTGATTCACATACGAGCTGAGACTTGTGCAGGCAGCAGCTCAGCCCTCAGAGGGCCAGGTATATGGGTGGAATGTTCTGGATGCCCTGCAGCCTTCCTCTACCACAACCTTGATGAGCTCCTGCTAATTAAGGCCGGGCCCTCCTGAGGGAACAGCGCATTAATGGGGGAGTGCCGAGCCTTGACCCTGGTCCTGCAGGGGCGGGATCCAGGACACAGAACAGAGCTGTGCTAGGCTCACGGGCCTTCTCTGCGCCCCGGGGCCTCTTTGGCAAGTGACCAGGGGAGGGTAGGCAGTCAGTGTTTGGAGCTGCAGGCCTGCTGGGCTTCTGGCCCTCAGAGCCTGCGCTCAGCCAGGTTAGCTGCTGGGCACCTGTCCCCACCCCACCCCGCCCTGCCTCCAGAATCGCTTCCTCTCGTAAAGGTCTCGCTGGCTCCCTGTCACGTGCCCCGAGCCCTAGGTTGTCCTGCCAGATGGGAGACAAGCCCATTCTCGCTGAGGAGGCCCTTTGTCACATACCCGGCCCAGTGGGGCAGGGCAACCTCGGCAGGTGTTTTGGGGCGGCTGCTGCCGGCCAGTAGCTGCTTGTCTGGGGCAGAGGCCAGGGCTGAGGGGGTTGGGGGGCATGTCACCTGCATGTCTCACAGCATGGCCCCCACTGTCAGAGTCGACTGCCCACAGGCCTGGGGAGACACTCGGGACAGCATAGTCAGAGCCCAGTGGGAGACGCTGGTTTCCTGCCCCCGCCCCTGCTGTGGGCTCCTCCTCCGGGTCCCTGTGGAACAAGGCAGGAGGCAGAGCTGGGAGCCGTGGCCCAGGTGGGCCCGGCGGAGGAGGGGGTGTCTCCAGCCCCCTCGCCTGGCAAGTGGCTGCCCTCCCTCCCCGGATTGGGCCGGCTGCTGATGGATGATAATGAGACCCGGGGAGTCTGATGAAGTTCATTTGTCACCTGCGTGTGTTTTCGCCTCCCTGCTCTCGCCAGGCAGCTGGTCATCCATCCTGGGGCCTTCAGAGGCCTCGGCAGTAATGGGGTCATAGATCACTCCCTCGTGGAGACAGAGCTGGACAGAGGAGTGGAGACGTTAAGAGTGACCGCTGGTGACCCCCAGCCAGGATGGCTCCGGCTCCGGCTAGGGCCTGCCACGGCCCTGAGTTTTGGTGCGGGTGAGAGAGGGCCACGGGAGGTTTTCAGGGTTGGCTTACACCCCATGGAGAAGGGGGAAGGTGGAAGGGCGCCAGGGGGGGACAGTGCTTCCTAACAGGAGGGCAAATCCTGTACCCTGAGGGCAACCTGTGCAGGCCTGTCTGGGTCTCCCGGTGGCCAGGTGACAGCTGCCCCTTTGGTCAAGGCCTCTCTATAATAGGTCAGGGTTGTTAGAACACTGGCTGGGAGACCACCCCCACCTCCCACCTTGTTTAAACTTGGGTGCCTGAAGGTGGAATTCTTCACAGACCCCCTTACCCCTGTTCTGCTCAGCAGTTCGGCCCTGAAATTGTAGCAGACACCCAGGCCCCCCACATTTACAGCCCTCCTGCCCCCAAAGCAGCAGTTGATTCTGAAGCGGAGTGGAAGCTCCATCCTGCATGGCTCAAACCCCAGCCCCACCATCTTGCTGGCAGGGCAAATGGGCAAGTCCCTTCCCCTCTCTTGCCTCAGTTTTCTCCTGTGCAAAATGGGATAATAAGTAATGGAGTTTTGTGATGATAAAACGAGTTGTGAAGGTGACATGCTTCTGACGGTGTTGCATACTGAGTGCTACTAAAGTTGTCAGGAGCAGCTTCATTGGTTTAGCATCGGCTCTGATCCCAGCTGTGTGACCCACACACCCTCTCTGGGCCTCAGTTTCTCAACCCATGCAATGGCAATGAGAAGCTTGAACAGGCTCATTCATGAAAAGCCTTGGCAGGGAGCCTTCATGGAGTCAGTGTTCTGTGTGACTAGGGCTGGACACAGCTCTCTCACCCCATGCTGCCCTCTCCCGGGAAGCTTCTTCCGGAACTTTCTCCTGGAGTTCTTGTTAAAAGATGTCAATCCTGGGAAGCCAGGATGGCTCAGTGGGTTAAGTGCTCACTTTGCAGCCCCGGGGACCGAGGATCAAATCCCGGCCCCGGCCTGTGTGGACCCATGTGTTGAACTGGGGAGTGCCCCCAGTTCAGTTCTCACCAGGGTCAAGACCCCGGCCCAGTACCTGCCCTGTGTAGCCCCGCCCACCTGTGGAATGAAACTATGTGGAAAAACGAATGATGTGCAACTGTGGAGACTGTTCTGGGCCCTCCCCCTTCTCTCTGTCTCTGTCTCTGTATCTCTCTCTCTGTCAAAAACAATAAAAAATCTTTAAATAAATAACTAAATAAAAAGATGTCAATCCCATGGGGGTATTGTGGAGACAGAAGGGGGCCAGAGTGATATTCCCGCAGTTGCTTTTGTGGATCCCAACTCTGACTTCAGTGAGTGGACTTTGGGAGGGGCCTCAGCTGCTACCACTGTCGCTCCGGCAAGCTGGGTTTCCAGAAATGGGCAGACGAGAGTGGAAGGACTGGCCTCCCATCTTCCATCTTTCCAAACCCAGTTGGCTGGGCATCGTCTGCCTCCTCCCCTGACGGTGGGGGCTCAAGGAGCCACCCGCTGGGGCCGAGCCTGAGGGACCCCTTCTCCCAGCCCTCCCTCCATGGTGGGGGGCAGCACTCTTGACCTCCACCAGGACCAGTTAGTGCCAGGTGAGCATTCATGTTGAGCTGGAGGAAGAAAAGAGGGGGCCAGGCCTAGTCACATGAGCTAGAGACTCCTCTTAGCCCTGCAGTGACAGGGCATTCTTGTGGGGAAACCAAGGCACAGAGGTTCTGGACCCACCAGGACCACACAGCATTACACGCCAGGTGCGTCACTGGCATGTTCCCTCCACTGACCATGTCTGATAACTGTGGTCTCTGGAAACAGCTTTGCTGGCACAGGATGCTGCAGACTCTCCGCCCGGGTCCTGGGTCACAGATGCTGGGCCTGAGGAAGCGGTGAGCTCCCCTCAGTACCTGAAGGTCCCACCTCCCGGCCCCGCCAAGTCCCAGACCTGCCAGTTTTCCAGAATTGCCCCTTCCCAGGTGTCCAGCCTTGTCCCCACCCTGCTCCTCACCTATCCCACTCAAGCCCCTTTGGTGCTGACCTCCTGTGGTCCCAGCTCTCCTGGCCCTGCCTAGGGGCCTTTGCACATGCTGTTCCCTCTGCCTGCAACGCCCTTCCCCATTGCTTCCTCCTGCCTCAGCTCTAACATTCCTCCCGGCTGAGGCCTTTCTGGATCACCTGACCCAATTGCCTCCTCCATGAATCACTCATTCTCCTATCTCCTTGATTTGCTTTCTTCCTCATACTTGGCACTGATTATCCTAAATTGTCTTGTTCATTGATTTCTACTTGTGTGTTGTTTTAATCTCCCTTGGCTAGAACATGCGAGTACGCGTTGTGAGAGTGTGTCCATTTCTTTAGTCCACAAGTGTGTCCCCCAAAATAGGACAGTGCCTGGTGCTCAGTACCGGTAATTACTGATTGGCTGCACAAATGGGTGAATGAAAGGAACGGATGGGTAGAAAGAAGAAGGAAGGATGGGCGCTTGAATGAAAGGAAGGATATTTGGATGGGTGGAAGGGAAGGAGGGAGACAGGGAAGCAAGAGGGCGGGCGGGCAGGCAGGCAGGCAGGCAGGCAGGCAGGCAGGCAATGCCTGGGCTTCTTTGCAAATTCTGAGCGTTGATGAGAGTAGGCAGGAGGCAGCTGGTGGCTCCCTATTGGTGGTTGAGTTATGACCAGGTGAGTGAGAAGATGGGTCAGATGAAGCACTGCTAAGCAAGGTCACAGGTGTGTCATGAATCAGAAAAAGTAGAAAAAAGGCTCTATGATGTCAAGGGCTCTCTCTGAACCCGTGAATGGTCGTTGCTGATCAAGAAAGGGGACTCAGTCCCCCGGAGACCCTCCCAGCCACCCGGGCAGCGGTCTGGGCTTGCCTTGTCTCATCAGAAGCTGTCTGGTTGAACCGAACCTCAGTACGGAGCTGTGGGAGTCATATCAGGGTGTGTGGTGGACGGTGAAGGTGGGGGGTCATGTGTATTTGCATCCAGTTTGCATGCAGGTGGTGTCAGACCTGGCTGTTCAGAGTGCCTTCAGGTGATCACGTCTCTCTGCTTTTCTTCTTGCACCCCACCCTAAAACAGAGAGGAGGGTGGCCTGCTCTCTGGCTGAGCCTCCTCTTCTGTGTAAATGAGAATAACCCTGGCCAGTCCTTGAGCCGTTCCTGCTGACGCTTCCACCTGTATTAACCAATGAATCCTTACGACCCTGTGGGGTGCAGGCTGCTGCCGCCCCATTTTACAGAGGAGCAAAACTGAGGCCCGGAAAGGGGCGTCACTAGCAAGCAGCCACACACGTGGTAAGTAAGCCCGAGCTGAGTGCTTTGTGTGGATCAGGCTGCTCAAGTCTCACAAAGACCCTGGATTCTCACTCTTTGCCTGTTTTACCTGAGAGGAAACTGAGGCAGTGCAGAATCCTGAGAAGGAGAGGGACTATAGCGTCAGCAGCTGTGCTTGGGGGAAGCGCGGAGATTCCTCCTGCGAAGTTTGTGCTCTTATCTGTACTTCTGTGTCCCCAGAATCTGGGGCCATTGCTGCCTGTAAGTAACTTTATGAGGCCACAGACACAGCTGTGCTGACATAGGCCAGAGGACAACCATTCCAGGACTAAGGAGAGGTGCCCAGCAAGGCAAGGGACAGAGGGTCCTTTGCTCGCAGGCAGCAAAGTCGGGGGCAGGTTCCTGCAGAGTCGGGGGACCTACACATCGGGGCAGGCAGACGGGCCACAGCTTGCCAGGAGCAGTGAGTCTCGTTTGTGCCCTAATTCCAAGAGCCGGCTTTGTGTCCTGCCGTGTAACAGGATGATAGGTGAGGGTCAAGCTGTGGTCCCATAACTTGTTGGAAGACATTTCAGGACAATAAAGGTGTCTGGCTTTATATCTGCTCATATTTTATCCAGTCTCTCCCTCTTACTTGCCTTGGATTTACTGTGCGTGTATTTTAAGCCGTTTGAAGTTGGACGCCAGTGTTCCCCGGTGGTGCCCGCCCCCGCCCGCCGGCCTCGAGGTGCCCGGCCTGGCCGAGCCCCCGTGCTGGCCCCGACCGGCTGAAATATTTATCTCCAGGCTCCCGTGACAGCCAGAGCTGTCTCCCGAAGCAAAGGTTATTGGACTGCGAATGTTATGACATTACATTTTGTGTCTGCACTCTTGAGATGCGCGACGCTGGCAGAATGCTAAGCTCTGGGCTGGGCCAGGCGGAGGGAATTGATAGCGGGCCACTTTATGACAGAGCCTCCACAGCCCCATCGCTGGCGCCCCGGGAGTTGACAGAACAAGGGCGCCAGCCTTCCTTGGCTGGGGCTGCTTACACGGCTTGATGCTGTCAGCTCTCCAGGCCCCCAAGGCTGTCAGCCCAGCACACTCCAGAAAGGGCTGGAACGGAACAAGCAGGCCCACAGCAGCCGCAGTCATCGCGACCGACGCCAGACAAGATTTAGTACGTTCTGGGCACTGCACGGAACTCCTTAGGCTTAGGAACGCTCTGTACGCACAGCCGCCCTCTGAGGGAGGCCTTTTTATCCCTTTTGTCAGTTGAAGAAACTGAGGCGAGGAGGTAAAGTAACTTGCTATAGGAGTGCCCTGCGGCTGCTGGAACAAAGGAGCCCAAACTGGGCAGCTGAAAACCACAGAAATGCATCCTCTCACGGTCCTGGAGGCCAGTGGCCCAAGATCAGAGAGTCAGCAGGGTTATGCTCTCTCCGCAGGCTCTAGGGGAGCATCCTTCCTGCCTCTTACAGCAATCCTTGGCAGTCCTTGGATTGTGGCCACATCGCTCCATCTTCCCTGTGTGTGTCTGTGTCCAAATTTCCCCCTTCTTATGAGGATGTCAAGCATTAGGTCAGGCCCACACTCACCCAGTATGACTCATTTTAATTCGATTACATCTGCAAAGACTCTTTCTATATGAGGTCACACCCCCAGGCTCTAGGTGGACATGAATTTGGGGGGACACTATTCACCCCCAAGTCCACATGCCCCAGGTCAAGGTAGCAGATGCTGTTGTGGCGCTACCAGAATTTCCCTAGCCTATCCCGGAGTTCAGAGAGTTCCACAGGCCCCGTGGCTTCTGGGTCACAGTGCTGCAGTGTGACCTGGATGTGCCCCCAGGAGGTTGACACCTCCACCCAGGCACAACTGCTACCCAAGGAGGGAAGGCATTTCTGGACAAAGCCCTCATCCTGGTTGTTTTTCCCAGGGACACTTTCCTCCCAGGGTCCCTAGCAGGACCACTCTAGTGGGGGCACAGGAGGCTCATCAGCTTTCCTCCCTGCTCAATCTCACAGCTTCACTCCCTCAATTTCCGGAAGACTGTCCCAGAGAATCTCCTTGCATTTGAATCCTGGTCTCAGGCTTTCCTTCTGGGGAAACCCAAATTAAGACAATATAACTAATAAAAGTAATAATAATGGAGTAGCCAGCACACCCATAGCACTGAGGCAGTGAACTCATTTAACACCTGGGGGTGGGAGCGTGGGGGAGTGGGCTGCCAGATTTGAAAAGAAAAACAAAACGCCCAGTTAAGTTTCAACTTCAGATCGACAACAAATACATTTTTGTACAAGTATGGCCCATGTGATATTTGGAATATACTTACACTAACCACGTATTCATTGCCTAAAGCTGGGTGGAGCCGGGGATGCAAGTGACTGTAAGGGGTGCCCAGTTGCTTTTTGGAGTGGTGAATATTTTCTAAAATTGCTTGTGGTGTTAGTTGCCCAATTCCATGAATATACTGACAACCATTGACTTGTATACTTTAAATGGGTAGATGATTTGGTATGTGACTTAAACCTTAATAAAGCTATTATTATGTTTTAGAATGTATTCATTGTTTATCTGAAATTTAACTCTCACTGGGCATCCTGTGTTTTATCTGACCAGCTTATTAGGGTATAAGGTTCTCCCACTGTCTCCAGTTCACAGATGAGAAAACTGAGGGCTGGCCAGGTAGCACAGCCGGGAAGTCGTAGGAGGGACTGAAACCCAAGTAATTGACCTCCTTAACCATTAGAAGACTAATCTCCCCGGGGGAGCAGAGCCTGAGGCCAGACGGGGTGACTGAGTCCAGGTTGGCTGACCTGGCTGGGCTGGGAACCCCAATGATGATGTCTCTCCACCACCACCCCAGAGGGGAGCACGTGTCTCTCTGAGCAGCTGGCTTCTGTGTGGCTGGCATGGCCCAGGCTTCTCTCCTCTTGGGCTCCGCCTCCTCCCTTTGACCGGACTGCAGGCTAGTCAGAGGGAGGGGGTCAGCCAGAGGGTCCAGCAGACCCTGCTGCTGCAGGCTGCCAGCATGCAGCCGGCAGTCATTGCGTCTAACAGCCCCCCTGCACCGCTGCAGCTGCCACCCGGGTGAGAGTCTAAGGCTCTTGATACAGAAGGGGAGTGAATGTGTGAGCTTCGGCTGTGTGTGAGAGCCTCTGACTGCACCTGGGCAGAGGGGAGGTTCTGGTCTACACCATCCAGGGGGGCTCCAGGCCACGTGACCTGATGTCTGTGATTGACACATCACCTCCTTGAATCCTACTAGTGGTTACCGGTTTGTCTGATGCCATTCCATCTGGTGCCACAATACCCTGCACACAGTAGGCTCTTAATAAGCACCACTAACATTGACTCCCTCCACCTTGGAGCTGAAGAGTTATTGAGGCAGCTGGGAGTGTGTTCTGTTAACACCATTTTGCAGAGATGACTCCTGAGGCCCAAAGGGACATCTGTCATTGGCCAAGACAGGTCCAGAATCTTCCAGAAGAGTCTTTCTTTAGGCTACTGTGTGGTTTGCAGTCCCACAGAGACTGGGTGACCCACACCCATGAGATAGCAGTCGATCCCAGGGCTCTGATCTCTTGTAGGGCTCCTGATTTAGAATCAGGCAATCCCCCAGCCTAGTGGCTGCACCTAAGCAGAGAGGGTTGTGGTACCTCCCCTCAGGTGGGCCTCATCACCACTGGGGGGCAGCAGGGGCTTTGCACCATTCCCAGGCCCTGCAGTACGAAGGCCCCCTGGGACAGTGCTGAGCTTGAGGGGTTTGGGTCATAAAGGGGGGCCACTCAGCTGCAGGCAGCCGTGAAATGTGCCTCCACCACCCCTCCCTGCCACGCACCCTCCCAACACTTCTGCTAATCTGCCTGGGAGCAAAGGAATTAATGAAATGCCACCGTCCCTTGTATCAGGCTGACAGTCCTGTTTGCTGGCTGCTGGTTCTGGGGTTGATGGCAGAGATTTGCTTTTCTCCTGGGAGAATGAATGTTTAGTCACAGGCATGGGGAGCCAGCTGTCAGGTGGTCCAGGAAGGCTCCTGGCTGACCTGCTGCCCACAAACATCTGTGGGGAAGTGGGAAGGGCGGCGGGGGAGCCAGTGCGGGGCATCAGGAGAGGGAAGGAAAGAGGTCAAGGCCTGAGAAATTAAACGTTCATAAATGTAGGCCCGGCGCTGGCAAAGTAGGGCAAAGCCATTAGCGCTCATTAAAGTTTAATACCTGTCGGAGCTCCTGCGGCCCGTTGGACACTGCTCTAATTTGATGGGTGTAGAGGGAGAATTCTCAAATATTCGCGGAGGGCGGGGACCTGCCTTGCTCATGGTAACACCAACAGGATCGTCAGGATTTCAGCTTCCCCTTCAAGTCGATGATTTGGTGGGTCCTTGGGTGAGCAGGTTTGGGAGGGCAGGGCACATCTACTCTCAGGACTGTCCCCTGTACCCGCTTTGTGGGGTTCCTGGGTAAGTCTTGGACAGCTTCCTCGCTCCCCTCTGTGGGTTTCCTCAAGGTCCCAGGCCCAGCGGGAGTCAGGAGTGCTGTTCTTGGGGGTTCAATATGAGCGTATTCATCTTAGTTGGAGGGGAAGTACCTCCTCCATCCCCACCCCAGCACATCTCTTCCTCCTGCAGTGAAGTAAACCCTTCCAGTCCTGTTTGCCGCTACCTCCAGAAAGCCAGCCTTCCGCCGGCACCTAGAATACCCTTCCTGCTGGCCCCAGCGCGTGTGGGCCGGTTACTCTTCCTGCTGGCCCCAGTGCGTGTGGGCCGGTTACCCTTCCTGCTGGCCCCAGTGTGTGTGGGCCAGTTACCCTTCCTGCTGGCCCCAGCTCTGTGCACTGGTTTCCGGACCCAGTGTGGGCACAGGCTTGGTGCTCTAGAAGCTGAATGAAGGGCAGGCTGGAAGCCTCCAGGGAAGGCTCCCTAGACATGGTGGAACTCCAGTGGGGCTTTAGAGGGTGCAGGTGGGAATTAGGCCTGTGGCAGGAAGCCGCTGAGCATTCTGTTAGGGAATATGAGCTTGGGCACCATGAAATAGGGAAGCTGGAGGTTCTGGCCACAGGGGGTGATGAGCAGGCAAGAGGCAGGCTGTGTACGCCACGCTGAGGAAGGAAAGGAAGAAACTACGATTATCACATCCCTGCTGGGCGCCGGACTCTTCTGTGTGAGAAAGGTGGCATGAGTCTCCCATTTTACAGGTGGGCAAGCCAAGGACAGAGTGGGCCTGTCTGCCCAAGGATAGAGCAGGAATACAGAAGGGCGTCTCAGAGCCTGCAGGCCTGGCCGGGCTAGACACAAGCTGGCATGTGTGCTGGCCAGAGATACCCTGCCACTGGCCAGTGCCCAGCTCCGCGGCTCCGGCTTTGGGCCAGGCGCCAGTCTGAGCCCTCACCACAGTGGCTCCAAGCCTCCCTTCTCACCAGGGCTTCTAAGAAAACCCTTTACATCTTTCGGCTCACCCTTAATAAATGCTCCTTCCGTCTGTCACCTCCGCCCTCCCCTACCCACACTCTCCTAGGCCTGCCCAGAACAGCTCCTAAATCGTCCACTGCCTGCCTCCTCCAGCTTCCTCCTGGCTGCTTGCCGCCCTCCCCAGGCCTCAGCGCCTTTCCCAGCCTGGCCAGGAACAGAGCAAGCCCAGAATAGACCGGGAGAGAGAGGAAAACCACAAACGCCCAAGCCCTGTGCAGAAGGGGCAACATGGGGGAGTCCTGCAGGACTTGGGGTCACCCCAGAGACCCGAGACCCTATGCGTGGGGCCCGGAGAGCTGACAGCACTGTCCTTGGCTCTTTGTGTCCATTGGGCTACAAGATACTCTAAGGTTTTTTCTTCTTTAGCCTGTAAACTGTCTTCCTCTGGAATGTTCGCATAGTAATAGGGCTGTTGAGAGCATCCTCTCCAAGCAGGGTGGCTGTTCCCAAGCCTCCGTCTGCACCGCTCACCCACAGCTCGTATTCCGTGGTGGGAAACCCACTCAGATCCTGAGAGAAGGAGGAGGGATGTAAGCTCATCTACACCTTCTGCTCCTCACCACCCCAAGCCTGGGGGAGGGGGGGAAGGCACCGTCTCTTCTGTTGGGGTGAGGGGACCTGGGAGTGGGCGGGTGTCTGTCGCTTATGTTTAAGAGACAGGAAGGCCCTCAACGCAGACAGGCTCTGGCTCCAACTCCCAGAACAGAGCAGATTTGCTGTAACTGTGATGCCAAAACACTTCCCCATCGATTTTCCTGCCTCCACTCCCCCCACCCGCTTCCATGTGGGAGGAGCCACCCCGCCCTCTCTCCCCACCCCTGCGGTCTGTCATCGCCTTCTGATGCCAGGCTGCTGCTGCGGCTGCCCACCACCGGGCACCGGCTGAGGAGATCGGTTGGCCGAGGGCCCAGCCAGCTCTCTCCTCTCCTTGCCTTGGAAAAGGGGGGTGCTGTGGGCCCTTCAGGGCCTCCAGGCCATTTCCACGTTCTCCTGAGAGGTTAGGATGAACTTGGGGTGGGGGCAGCTCCAATGAAACGGGGCCCCTTGGAGGTCACAGGCCCAGTGGGAACTTGAACCAGGGGTGGCTTCGGAAGAAGCCACATCAGGAACATCTGAGCTCTGGGTTGTATGGCTGTGGGCAGCCGTCTGGGAGGGTGCTCACTTCCTGCTGATGCGGAAGGTGGGGTGCCCTCTCCAGGGAGCCTGTCTCCCCACAAGACTTGGGAACATCAGAGAGGGAGAGACAGAGAATAAGGGGAGAGAAAGAGAGTGAAAGTGAAAAACGTGGACCAGAAACTGGACAGAGTAGGTCCTCTCTCTTCTGAGGGGTGGGGGGAGAGTGTGCAAGAGAAGTGAAGTGTGGAGTGGATGGAAAGGGGAGAAGCTGACACCATGGAACCCCTCCAATCCCAGCTCCCTGTCTCCCTGTGAGAAGGGGTGAGGCTTAGTTTCTCATGCGCTGTGTCGGGTTCGAGTGTTATTCTCTCAGCCCTGTGGCAAAGTGGAGGTTTTTCTCCCCTTTCCCAGGCAGGGAAGTAAATAGTGGCTCAGAGAGGCAGAGTGCTGGACCTAGAGCCACACAGCAAGGCTCACAGGCTCTCGACCCCCGTCCCTCCCCGCACCCCTGCGGTTGTGTCTGCTGCCCCACAAGCAGCTGCATGGCGTTTGTATCTCCTTGCACTGTCCCCGCCAGGAGCACGTGGTCTCCAGTGGCTTGGCTTGTGGAGGGACTAATTCTGGAGGCGGAGTGCTGCTCCGGGCTTCCAGAGCTGTCACATCCAAACTCATGAGGTTCCAAAGTCACCTTCCAGGCAGGGAGCCTCGGCCTCTGACTCAGCCCCGGGGGCTCCCCGGAGCTGCTGGCAGCATGGGCAGCACCAGCTGCCCGCCAGGCAGCCATCTGGCCCTGCTCAAGGACATGTCAGCCTCACACCTTGGTCCTCTTCACACCCGCCTCCCCAGGGATGCCCTGGCCTTGGGCATCAGGACTGACATGACAGGGGACGACCCCTCTGACAGGTCTGGCTTTAATTCAGGCATTTCCTCTGGGAGCCTCCCCTGGAGCCTTCACAAAAGGAGGCGGGAGGCTGCCAGAAGCAGGTGACCCCAGAGAGCTGGGTGGCCCGTGGAATCATCTTGACAGATTCCTGAGGCCCCAGGCACAGACCAGTTTTTCCAAACCTCAGGGTGGAAGGTTCTAGGCATTGGTGTGTTTCCAAGCTTCTGGATTCCGTGTGCACCCTGGTGAGCCACCCAGTGTAGGTGCACCTGGGCATTCATTCCAGTGTGTGCTGGAGTCAGCACTTGATACATAGTATCACCTCTTTATGTACCTCAGTGTCCACATCTGCAAAATGGGCACGACAGTAGTACCAGTGCCCATGGTAGTTGTGAAGATTAAATGAGTTGCTGCATGTGAATAGCTGAGGTCCCTTGAGTGAGTGGTGCAGAACTGTTAGTAATATCAACGCTTGCAGTGGAGGGACCCAGGCAGGGATCGGGGAACGCCGTCCCTCCCAGGTTGGAAGGGAGGCCTGGTTGGGGGAGGTCAGGCTGGTTCTGATCCTCGCTCCACCACTTGCTGTCTTTAGGAAAATAGTTGCACCCCTTTCTGTGCCTTGGAGTGGGGACATACCTGCCACCTAAGTCAGTGCAAAAATAGATCGAGGTCATGCTTTGAGAGAGCGGCCAGGACACTGACACTAAACAAATATCAGTTCCTATCCTCTCACACAAATTGTTGCGCGACCCTGGACCTCAGTGTTCCCAGCTGTAAAAAGGGGGAGATAGCCTAGAACTGAGGGGCCAATTTCAGATCCTCTGCAAGCTGTAGAGCTAATAGAACCAAAACATACCTTTCTGGTCACTTGGTCCTGCTCACTCAAAGGAACACATGTGCAGGTACACCTCTTTGTATGTAGGTCTCTGTGTGTGTGGACATGTGTATGATTTGTGTTGTGTGCATGTGCACATGTGTGTAGCTGTGTTTGGGTGTACAGATGTCTGCACGCATGTGCAGTGGTGTGTGATATATGCACATGTGTGGGTATGTGCATGCACATGTGTGTGTAGTTCTGTTGGGAGCCCTGCAGAGTTGCATCAGCCTCAGCTCCTGGCCCCAACACTCATGGGGAGCTGCCTCATCGGAAGGCCCTGCAGGGTCCCCCAGCTCTGAGTCCTCTCCCTTTGCCCTCTGACCCCGAGCAGGGCCCTATGCACTTTGGGAAGATGTGCTACCAAGGAGGGTTCAGTCCACAGAGGCTGCAGGGCCTTTAAAGTGTCTCACTGTGAATATTTGACAGATCCAGAAAAGTATAAAGAATAATACAGCCACTTTCATATCCTCCACTCAGCTTCGGGAAGAAAGCGTTGCCAATTCGGTTGTACTCCCGTCTTAATTTTCTCTCCCCCCAGTCCCTATGGGCTTTGTAAAGCCCCTGCAGGCCCCTGGATAACTCTTACCAGTTTCTCAGCTCTCCTGCCTCAGTTTCCTTACCTGCAAAGTAAAGCATATTTACTGAGCACCTACTAGGTGGCTACTGTGGCCACAGAGGACCCAGTAGTCTGTGAAACAGACAAAGCCCCCACCCTTATGGGGTGCACATGCTAGTTTGTTTGGAGGGTGAACATAAAAGGAATGTGTGCAAAGCCCCTAGATTAGCCCCTGCAGGTGGTAAGCCCTCCCCGCCCCGCTCCCCAGAATGCTGAGGGGAGCCCAGCCCGCAGGCCCACCACAAGGCCCAGCTGCAGAGGCTTTGCCTGAGAGCGGCAGCACGACACGGAACCTGCTCAGCCACACTGTTGCAGTGGGCAGCCCCTGAGCAGGCCCAGAGCAAACCCCAGGCAGCTTCCCTCAGGGCCCTGGTGTCACAGCCACACTGAACAACCAACTGTTAACAACTGGGCCCACCCTCGTCACCAAGCCAGCACCTTGAGTAATTAAAGCTAGTTCTTCAAAAGTCAAGAAAAAATACGGAACAATCCCCCAAAGTCCCCAGCCCTTTCTGTTCTGCGGAGGTTTTGATCAACAAAGATGGGGGAAACAGAGGGCAGTGGGGGGTATATATCTGTGTGTGAGTGTTTATGTGGCTACGTATCCTGTGGAGTTGTGTGTGGTTATGCCTATGTGTAATGGTGTATGTCTGTGTATGTCTGTGTGCTTTTGTCTGTGTGTGATTGTGTGTCTATCTATGTGTCTGTATGCATATGTCTCTGGGTAGCTGCGTGTGTGCAATGTGTCTGTGTGTCTCTGTATGTTCACATGACTATGTGACTGTATCTTGTGTTACTGTGTGCGTGGTTATGTCTCTCTATGATTGTGTTTATCTCTGTGTGTCTGTGGGGTTATGTATCTCATGTGATTGTGTCTGCGTGTGGCTGTGTGTGTCTGTCTGTGATTGCGTGTCTACAAGGGCTGTCCAGGAAAAAATTCAGCTATTGTCAATATAATGAGAATGGTTACATGGCTGGAGACTTTCTGGACAGCCCTTGTATGTGTATCTATGTGTATGTATTTGGAAGGGTGTGTAGCAGAAGTCTGGCTTTGACCATGCAAATATCTGTTTGCGAGAGGCGTGAGACCTTGTTTGAATAGCCAAATCAGCACGGGTGCAAATCCAGAGACCCTGTGCCCCGAGTGGAACTTCCCCCACCACGATCTCTATACAGAGTCCAAACCCCAACCGTCTGAATGAGGAGGGCCTGGTGCTTCTGTCTTCTGAGCCCCAAGTGGGTGAGCACAGTCTCTGGGAGGGGCCAGTGGGGGCCCCCCAGGCAGGAGAGGGAGAGAGACGGGTGTCATGCATTATTCAGCAGCTCCTGATTTTACATTATTCTCCCTGATACTTTTACAACCTGTCAGTAAATAAAAAGACTCTGCATTATTTATAGAAATGGAGCAGAATTGGCCTCCAGGATTTACTATTGCTATTATTAGGGCGTCCTCGCGACCATCAGATTGGGGTGGGGTGGGTGGGGCACTGGGCAGGGAGAATGAAAGATGTTGCTGCCCCAGCTGGGGGCTGGGGGCTCTGTGTGGTTGACTCCAAGGGGGTACACGATGGCCTTGGTGGTCTCGTTTGGGTGCCTACCTGGCTGGTTGGGAGGCTGTAACCAGTCCTGAAAGCTGTGCCCCGTCTGCAGGCAGAGGGCCGAGGGGCTGCTTGCCCAGGCCTCGCGCTCGGTGGTCATGGCTGTAGCCACAAGGTGGTGGGAGGGGACAGTCCAGTGAGGAGAAGAGAAAGGGTGATGGGTGCACTCCTGAACAAGGTGCTGGGCAGCATGCAAGGGGCTGCAGCTACCGAGGAGTGCTTATCGAGCACCTACTGTATGCACAAGGCACTGCATGCAGGCTCAAGGGGCAAGGCATGCCTCCTAGGTACTTTCTGCCTGTGGCCCGTCCCTTTTTCTCCAAATAGTCAGGCCATGGGTGCAGTCGGGTCTGGAGATGGCAGCTGGCAGGTGGCTCAGGTCTCCTAAGTGTGCCCCGGTCTGGATGTGCCACACGTCCCCATCCCACTTGCAGACACCGAGTCCTGCCCAATGGCTTAACTTTGTTAAGGTGAGTCCTTAACTTGCTCGGCTTCAGCATTTAGCACGTGTTGCTGGATCTGCTGGGTGTCTCCTGCTATTAGAGCATTGCTTGTCAGTCTGGGTTCTACCAGTTCTCTACTAGAACTTTTAGACTTTGTGCTCTCCGCGTTTATGGCCGTCTAAATATAAATGCTCTCAGCATATTCTGGTTACTGGACAGCCTCCCTTTCGACAAGCATATCTGGGGACTCCAAGCCTGTGTCTGTGTGCTATCACATCAGCACAGAACTCACCTCAGGGGTCAACAGGGAGTGCTGCATGCTGGGCTTCTCAAAGCTGGGGCCCAGACATGTTGAGAATGTAACCATCTTCTTCACAGTCCCCCCTTCCCAAATCTGAGACTGTTGGCCCAGAGAGCAAAAATCCTATGCTGTTTGTCTGTAAGCCCAGCTTCCAGCACATAGAGGTGCCCTACAGTGTCTGGCATTGAGTTGGTCAAGAAGAACTCTCCACTTTTAGGAACCTTATTGCCTGGTGGGGAGGCAAAGCGGGCCAGTGGACACTGACCCTAGGAAGTGACCCAAGGTCATGGTATTTTCCAAACTGAACCCCGGAATTCCAAGAGGCCTGGGAACACACCGATGGGATGGTGCTGATCAGAGAAGCTGGTCATGAAGAGGAGACTGGAGTGGGCCTAGGAGTGAGGCTAGTCACTGAGGCTGGAGGTCAGCCTTACAGATGAGAATGCCGACTGGGACGGTCATGGTTGACAGAGAGCTGGGGCCAGGCTGAGTCTGCAGCAGATGAGTTTGGAGACGGGAGCATGGGTGAGGAGACAGGGGTTCTGCAAGCTGAGATGAGCATGGGCTGCAAAACCATACGGCAGTGCTTCCCAAAGACGGTGTCCCTGGGAATGTCTGCCTGCGTGTATTAGCTATCGAATGCTGCGTAACAAATTGTACCAAAAGTTAGTGGCTCCAAACAGCATTTATTATCTCACAGTTCCTGTGGGTCAGGAATCTGAGTACCGTATAGGTGGGCCTCCTGCTTCAGACCTCACAGGCTATGGTCCAGGGATCAGCAGGACTGCAGTCTCATCTGAAGTCTCTCTGGGGAAGGACCACTCCCCAGCTCACTCACACAATCGTTGGCAGGATTCAGTTGGACCAGGGGCCTCAGGCCCCTGTTGGATGTTGGCAAGAGGCCACCCTCGATTCTTTGCCACTTGGCCCTCTCCCAATATGGCAGCCTGCTTTATTGAATAGAGCAGGCCAAGAAGGCAAGAGAACGCAGAACACATGCCAGCAAGAGAGTGTGTGCAAGGCGAAAGGCAGTCTGTAAACTCCTCTCGAACGTGACAGCCCATCACTTTTGCCATTTTCTCTTTATTAGAGGCCAGTTCCTTGGTCTAGCACAGACTGAAGGGGCATGAATACCAGGAGACGGGGGCACAGGGACCCTCTCAAAGTTTCCCCAACATTGGGCATTATGAGAACAGAGGATTCCTCAGTCAGTTTAATTTGTAGCGTTAATGTATGTGCCTTGTGAGTCTTCAAGGGAGGGGTAAAATGGTCAGTGTTTCCACAGAAAGGCCACCCTGGGGTCATCAGAGATAGGGGCAATTGCTATATAAGGAACAGTGACACTGTCTGAGAACTGAGTGATGTTGGGGTGCTTCCCCTTGACTCCCATTGGGAGGGGTGTTCAGGAACTGACCTGCTGCAGATTTGCCATGCAGAGCAGGGGAGAGGACATCCTAAGTCTCAAAAACGTGACCCCAGGCCTCCCATCAGGCTGCGGTCGAGGCAGGAGGAGCGGCTGGGCAGACCTTTCTGGCTCTGCAGGCTCAGGAGCTCTCTGGGGGCTGGCCCAGGGCACCATGAAGCCATTGGCTCACCTGGAACTCTGGTGGTCAGGGCTGGCTCCATCATTTGCAGGTCCCAGTGCAAGATGAAAATCAGTCTCACGTCCCCATGGGCCTGCCACCTCACGCCATGGGGGAGGGGCCACTCCCAAAGGACCACAGCCTCCACCGCGTATGTGCTGGGTGCTTGGGTTGGGGGGGACTGAACATGAGTCTCCCCACCCCTCACATCCCACCGCCCGAGCAGCCTGGGGTGGGGCAGGGGACAGAGAGGCAGTAGGAGGCAGGACCACCACTGTTCTGAAGCCTCAAGCCCCAGTGCATTCTTGTCCTGTTGGACCTCACTTACAAGACGCAAAGGCAAAGAGGGAACTGCTAAGAATTTAAAGGTGGCAACCACAGAGCATTACATTCTAAGCGCTATCGACCCTTTGGAACATGAGACCCTGTCTGAGGGCCCTGGGGCTGCCGTGACAAGTGACCATAAACTCGGCAGCTTAAAACAACAGACATTTATTGTCTAGCAATTCTGGAGTCCAGGAGCCCAGAATCGGTATCATGGAGCGGAATGAAATCACAAGTGAGCAGGACCATCCTCCCTCTGAGGCTCTGGGGCTGATTCATCTTGGTCTTTTCCAGCATTGGGGGCCACCAGCATTCCTTGGCTTGTGGCTGCATTACTCTCGTCTGTAAAGCCATCATCTTCACATCTCTCACTGCACCATCTTCACGTGGCCTCTCCTCTGTGTGTGTCAAATGCCCTCTGCCCTCCTCTTGTGAGGATGCCTGTGATTGCATTTAGGCCCCACCTGGATAATGCGAGCTGATCGCCCCTAACTCAGACCCTTAACTTCAGCACACCTGCAAAGACTCCTTTTTCATCTTTATCTTTTGCATATAAGGGTAACATATTCACTGGTTCCGTGGTTAGGACAGGATCATCTTTGGGGGTCATTATGCAGCTAACCCCAGACCCTGTGTCACATGCCCATGAAGGGGGCCCTGGTGTTTGTTCAGGTGTGGGTTACAAAGCAGAACCTTTGACTTACTTGTATGACAGCAGGATTCTGCTCATGGAAGGCCTGGCTTCTGCAAGGTTCCATGCTGCTGCTGCTGCTGCTGCTGCTGCCGCTACCGCTGCCACTGCCACTGCTGCTGCCGGAAACCCACAAGGAACACCCTTCCGAGCCCCCGCTGTTCTGCCTGCCTCATGGCTGACCCATGGGGTCAGCGTGCTGGTTCCTGTTTTAAAGCCCACGTGTTTCCGCATTCCCTGCCAACCCAGTGTGATACTTAGTGGCTGTCACACTTCAGTGGGTAGCTGGCTCCCTGGCTCCAGCCCCAGGGTGGGGGAGGGAGAGTCAGGCCTGGGAATCTGCATCATAACAAACACCACAGGGACACCGCTCCCCCTAGGGCAGGGGCACCTGCTTTCTGAGTAGCCCCTAAGAGTGAGGTTGAAGCAGTGAGACTGAGGGCTCCTGTGTCCCAAAAGAGCATGCTTGTAGTAGCTGGGGTGTGGGAAATGAGGCGTCCATCGGGGGTTGAGAAAGTGGGGAGATGAGTAGCTTCAAGGATTTCCACCTGGGAAGGAGGCAGGGCATTTCTGGGCCTCTGGAAGGGTCGGTACTGAAGTTGCAAAGATTCGTGTCATGGTCTTCCCCAGCTATTATTCCCCAGGATGGCAGTCCACTCTCCCAGCTGAATTTAGAGCGCCATCTTCAGTTGCGTTACCAGTGATGTCTGACACCTAGGACGATGGCTCACCTTGCATACCAGTGGTCTCCCACTTTCCAAACTTCCAAACTTCTTTGAAGTCGTATCAATAACATAATTTTAGTACATGCCTCCCAGCACATGGGTGGATTACTTACATGTACCACTTCCTAACAGGTTATGTACCTTATAAAACGTTCATTCACCAAGAAAGCTAGTATTTCAGGAACCGCATTCATTGCCAAATGGCTGATCCAGTCAAGTGTTTCTCAGACTTTGATGTGAAAGATCCAGAATATGAATCTTACGTTTTACATCCTGACCCAGGCCCCAGATACATGCAGTGCCCTTGGAACAATGCTTGGGTAACTCTGCTCTTTTCTATTCTGTTTGGTGCCATGGAAAAGTCTTGCCTCACCCACAGAATGATTCCACAACCCCTTCATGGGTCTCAGCTGGCCATTTGAACAATACGTGTATGAGGGCTGGTGCCACAGGGCATCCGGGAAGGGAGAAATCACCGTGCATTACATATGCACAGACATTAGCACAGCTTAATTTTTATACTTGGAAATCTCGTCTTCTCAATCGTTGGGTCTCCCTAAGGAGATGCCTGGAACATAGAAAGTGATAAATGCAATATTAACGAGGAACGAAGAAATGGATGAACAAATGAATGACGACGTCATGAACCCACTAGGGAACTAGCAGGTGTGTCCTGGTATGACCCAACTCACAGCCTAGAGGCAGAACTGGCACACTGGGGCAGGAAGGGACTGGGTCCCCGTACCTGGCTCCCTGGCCCTGCTCCCACCCTCGGCCCCCACCAAGGCAGCCAGCCAGCTGCCTATCCCCCGCTGCCCACCAGCCACCGTCCCCAGCAAACCTTTCTACAGCAGCCGGCCTCTCTTGACCCCTGCCATGGGGATCTGCTGTTTGGAAGAAGTTTTGTTTTCTTTTTAGTTGCTGGACCCACAGAAGAGCTGGGAGGGTGGGAGGTGCGGCCTCGTCCGCCTCCAGAACTTAATGGCGCGTTCCCCTGTCCTGAAGGTGCTTGCTGCCAGCCTGGCAGTGACAGTTTTATTGGCACGCGGGCCTGCTAGAAGGATTGTAGGCTATTTACAGTGTTGAGGCCATGGCTTTGCGAGGAGACAGTTAACATAAATTCACATGATGGATCCGTTATCACTTCATTGAACTTGTGGCGGACCCATCGAAGGCCAAGCAATAACACACTGTTTCCTGGGTTTGCACAGCTCTGGGATGCATTAAATACACTTTATTTATGGCTCGCCATTGCTGCACTGTGGGCAGGAGAATGCAGCTTTTGCAACTATCGTCTAATTTTATGATGAGCATTAAAGCCGGGCCTATAATTTGCACCTTTTTATTCATTAGACAGTGGTGCAGCCATAAGTCAAAAAGGCCCAGGGATTTAGATGCAGATCTAGAAGATAAACTATTGACAAGCCAGATGTATTTTTACATTAGAGCGCCTTTACAATAGTTTATGTTGAGAGTGGAATATAAATTGCATTATTAAATATGAACCGCTCTTGGAACCAGTGTTCGCCAGCAGAAAAGAGGGAGGGGGCTTGGAGCCCAGAGCTGCGAGGGGCTGCCTAATTTCTCAAGGTTGAACATGTGATTCTGCTCTGTGGGTTCTCTGTTCAAAGTTCTGAGTGGGAGCAAGTGGTGTGATGGGGTAGGGGTAGTGGGTTCAGGCTGAGTCACCTCTGAGCAGGGGAGAAGTCGGGGCTCCGCTTTCAGCCCAGATCCTTCCAGGAAGCGGGGCTTGGTCAGGTGCCAGGCCAGGCGGGCATGTGTCCACTCCCTGTCCGGAGGGGTTCCCTTGGACGGAACGATGTGTGACGCCTCACCAACCTGTAGCATGCGCCTCAGACTCTTCCTGGACAGCTCAGAGGCAGCACAGGTCTCCTTACTAGGAGTTGGGCAGGAGTTGGGGGCTCCTGGCACAGACACGTCTACGAGGTCACTGATTTCCTGCTCCTGGGCTGCTTGGGAGGCCCAAGCACCTGCAGTAGCTCAGGGCTTCTGGGCCCAGTGCCGTGCTGCTGGGGCTGGCCGGGTCATGCTTTGGTGAGTGGTGTCCTGCACTGTCGAATGTCGAGGTACGTCCCTGGCCTCGACCCACTAGATGCCTTTAGCACCCGCTCCCATGGCCATGACAACCAAAAATGTCTCCAGACATGGCCAGCTGTTCCCCCGGGGGTGATATGGAACCGCTGAAATTGCTCTTGTCCAGCTGCTGGACTAAGCGTCAGGGACCTGAGTACAAGCCCCAGCTCAGCCACTTTTGCCCCTGGACCCTCGGTGTTTCACACTTTCTCGGCTCTGACCTCCTGTGGTTCTAAAAGGGCTGACCCAGGTGTGTAATTCCCAGTAGTACACATTCAACCTCCAGCAATTCGGCAGCCACTCCCGGCTCCCTGCTGGCTTGGAGTGTCTCCCTGAGTGGGTGTCTCAGCTGTGTTCCCCTTAGGCTGCTCCAGCGTTTGTGTGCTCAGGAAAGCTGAGTCCAGTGGGAATGGGCGGGACTCTGGGTTCCAGCAAGGCTACCCCAGCCTTTCTGACTCCATGAGTCTGGGTGGAGTTGGAGACTCTGCATGTCTCCCAGGGGAAGCCAAGTTGGGGTAGGGCTGCTGGACAGGAGTCTTGGAGCTGCCTTGAAACAAGTTAAGTGCAGGGCGGGCGGCCCCAAGTTGTGCCTTTGACAACTGGCTCCCTCAGAAGCTGACCTTGCCACTCACTCCCTGCCTTTCCCAGCACATTGTTCCTCTGGACTCTGGTTCTTTGCCCATGGTGGACTGCCCAGTTCCATCCTGGCTCCCCATCCAGATCAGCACTCAGTGCAAAGCCCTACCTCCTCCAGGAAGCCCTCTCTGACTGCTCCAGACTTCCAGCACAGAGAAACCACCACCGTATGTGAGCTGTTGGGGACAGGCACCATCAAGAGGACATAGTCCAGAGCTGAGAACACAGAGCCCCAGTGTCATCCCTTCCAGGCTACTGACCCAGCATGCCCCAGCCACTGTGTGGGGAGCAGACTAAGGTAGGAAAGGCAGAGCAGGGGACCGTTAGGAAACAGTTGCCATAATCAAGGCGAGACATGATGGTGTCTAGGACCAGGAGCATAGCTTTGGAGGGAGAGGGTAAATTCAGGACACATCGGGAATGTAGACTTGTCAGGATTTGCTGGCAGATCAGAGATGGAATATGAGAGAAAAGAGGACTTAGGAAATCTCTAAGTTTTTCGACTTGAGCAACTGGAAGGATAGCACTGGCAGGAGGAAAGGTATGGGGAGGGGGAAGAGCTCTCTTCTGGCCGAGATGAGAGATACTGTTAGACACCCAAGTGGAGATCCAGTTGGCAGTTGGTATTTGAGTCTGGAGCTATGAATCCGGGCATCCTGGGCGCACAGATGGTATGTGAAGCTGAGGGCCTGGGGGAGACACCTTAGGAGTAAGTGGTGGTTGGGGAGCACTGAGCTCAGGGGTGTGCTGACAATTGGGGGTACTGGCATAGTCACCACAGGGACAGCAGTGAGGGTGCACAGAGCCTGCCCTAATCAACAGTGCACAGCATAGAGGGCTCTGTGGGCACATCAGAAGGCCCCTTCTTGACTGGGGGTCGGAGTTTCAGAATCCCCCAGCCTTTCCCTGGCCTGTGGTGCAGGGCTCAGCCTGGAGTGCTTGTTGAAATCACCCCAGAACACACCTCTGATGCCCAGGCCCCGCCCCCAGAGAGCCTGCTGGGTGGGGCTCCCGCAGGGGCGTGTTGAGAGCTCCCAGATGCTTGTGTTCAGTGAGGGCTGAGAGCCAGGGCCCTGGGAGGGCCGCACCGTGGGGTGCTGGGCTAGAGCAAGACAGATGGCAGGCAGGGGCTGTCTTCGCTGGGAAGGGCCCTCGGAGACCCAGCTGGACTGTTCCGTTGTTCCTCCTGCAGCAGTTGAAATCACGAGTTGAAGTGCTGGCCCTGGGTCAGGGGTTGGGACTCTGACTGGAACAAGGCCCCTGCCCTCCCGGTGTCTGGAGGAGTCTGACCGTTACTTTGGCAGACACAAAACAGTGTGCTTGTCACAGTGGCTGGAAGGGAGCCCAGGGAGCAGCAAATCCAACTTGAAGCCAGGGAGGGCTGCCTGAGGGTGGTGATGCTTGAGCTGGGCTTTAAAGGCAGAGGAAGTTCTCTACACGGAAAACTAGAGAAGGGCATTCCAGACAGAGGGAATGGCGTGGGTAAAGGCTTGGAGCCGTGGCGGCAGCATACAGATCTCCACGTGGCTGGGCGGAGGGACACAGATAATGCCACAGGGAGCTGCAAGGCCTTGGGTGCTGAGGTGGGGGGGGGGAGGCTGGGCTGTGACCCAAGGCATTGCTGAATGCAAGTTGTGCTGGGCTCCCCCAAAATGCATGTCCACCTGGAGCCTCATGTGACCTTAATTGGAAATAGGGTCTTTGCAGGTACAGTTAAGATGAAGTAGTACTGAGTTAGGGTGTCCCTATAAGAAGGCATGTGAAGGGGCCGGGGTTCCCGGCAGCCCCCAAGAGCTGGAAGTGGCAGGAACGCTCCTTCCCTAGAGCCTTGGGAGGGCATAGCCCTGCCCACACCTTGATGTCAAACATCTGGCCTCCAGGTTGTGAGAGAATACATTCCTGGTTTAGTAAGGTGCCCGGTTTATGGTACTTTGTTACAACAGTTACAGGAAACTCATAGAGGGCCAAGCAGGTTTTGAGGCTCATCTCCTTTCATCCTCCCCCTCAGTTTATCTCAAAGGACATCAGGGACAGCTGCTGAGAGTGCTGGGGGTGGGGGTGGGAGGGTTTCCAGGGTTCAGTGCACCGTGGTCCCGCCAGGGCCTGCATGCACCCCGTATCCCACCCCGTCATGTGTCATGCCTCCTATGGCTGACCGTCCCTGGATGATAGAAGCAAATGAGACCCGGCTGACCTGGGACAGCTGCCCATCCCCCAGTGTCTGCTCACTTGTGATCAGTCAGTGCTGGCCAGAGGATAAGGGGAGCAAGAAGCAGGTGGGTTCCTGTCGCCCTAAGTATGGACTTAGGGCCTCCCACCAGACCTTCTAGAATGGGGTGGAGATGCCCAGGTGCCTAGTCCTGTAGCTGCAGTGCCACAGGTATCCACATGGAGGCGCCACTGGGATGCAGCACGTCCCGCCAGGGGCATTCTGGGGGCCCACTGGAGAGTCCCAGCCTGGGCCACCTGTCTGGGCCATGGTCATGTCACCTGACCCTCTGGGCCTCAGTTACTTGCTCTGTTGAGAAGGAATAAGAACAGTACTTCAAGTGTTGAAAGGATTAGAGTTCATATTATGTAGAGTGTTTAGAATGGGCAATAAGCGTTATAGAAGTGTTTGTGAAACAAAAAAATCTGGAAAGGAATCTGGGAAGTTGGGGGTGCAGGCAGAGGCTCTGGTCTCTTCTAGCCGAGGTCGCCCAGTGACCTGGCCCAGGATGCAGGTGTCTGGGTGTCCCTCTGGCCCTGACCCCAGATCATGGGAGAATAGAGGCCCAGGGCGTCCCGTCAGGTGTCTGTTCTGCACAACATCACTGTGATTCCCTGTCTCAGCCAGCCCTGGGAGATGCATGCCCTGAAGAGCACAGAAAGCAGGGCATCAACTTCACCTCCATCGTTCAATAAGGATCAAGCTGAGGCACAGAGAGGGGCAGGGCCTGGCCCGAGGATGCACAGCTGGGTGAGGCTCCGACTCTGCTAGCCCTGCGATGCTCTCCTGTAGCATCTCATTTAATCCTGGCACCGCCTGTGATGCGGGGTGTGAATTTCCCCACTGCACAGCTCGTGACCCTGAGCCCCAGGAGGCTCACGGGCTCAGGTCTCAGAGATAATAATAAGGTGTAGAGGGGTATCTCAAACAGGGGTCCCCAGCTAGTCATCATTTTTTCATTCAACAAACAGTTGGCCATCAACTTTTTTGACCAGGCTGAGAGGAGAAGGCAGGTTTCTTGAACTATGTGCTGCTCTTTCTACAGACCTACACTTGTAAATGGTGTGTATGTCCTCTGCTGCACCAGAGGTAGAGGGTGTCGGGTGTTAGCTGTATTTGCATCCCTACTATTTCCTTGGAGAATGGCCTCCTGGGGGCCTGACCCAAGGGCTTTTTTTCCTGAAAGAACCAATAATTGTTAATATTCATGGAAGGCTCTGGGCCAGCGCCTGATCTTTCATTGCCACAGACTTGTTCAGTCCCCATGGCACCTCCACGAGGCAGGCATTTTCATCCTCACCCCCTGGCCCCGGTGCTGAACACCTCCCGGGGACCCCATTCCCATGTGGTCTCAGAAGTGATTCTTCTTCCTTTTTACGGGGTTAACTCAGTGTGGGAAGCCAGGCCTGGAGCCCTGACAGCCCATCTGTGGACCCCTGTGCCCAGCTGTCCCCCAGGGTGCATCTGAGGCCCAGATCACCCCCACCTCCGGGGCTGTGATGCAGCAGCAGCTTCTTCTAATGGGTTAAGTGACTTTGCTCCAGACACAATCTCGTTTACATTATGGGCATGAATAAAAGATGAATTCTGCTGGGGTGGCTGTCAGGATCCTCCCGCACACAGGCCGAAGCTCTCTCCCGCAGGACTGACAGTCAGCGGCTCCGAGGGGAAGGAGCTGAGTGGGCGCCCCCACTGAGCCACTAAATGAGGGGTGTCAGCTTCCTCCCCAGGAGGCCTGGTGGCTGGGGGTGTGGGGGGTAGCTCTGAGGAAGGAGGGCTGGGAGGAGCACTGGGCAGGGAGTCCAGACCCATGGCACAGATGGTATTGAGCAGCCACTCTGTGCCTGGTGCTGTTCTGGCCACAAAAAGAAAGAGGCAGGTGAGGACCCTGCCCTCAGGAGTGTGTGCGGATAGAAAATAAATGTGTGCACAAAATAACCTGCGATGCCAGGTGGGGAAGGAGGAGGTTTGTGGACAGGGTGAAGCTGGGGGAGGGGAGGGATGACACAGGTGGGAGCTGTGGCTGCAGCAGCTGCAGGAGGTGACGTTCAGGCCTGAAGAGGGTGAGAAGGAAGAGGGTCCAGGCAGAGGGCACTGCAGATGCAAAGGTCCTGAGGCTGGAGACAGGGACTGGGAAGCAGCTGGGGCCGAGGAGGAGTGAGCAGGTCATGCAGGGCCAGGCGGCCACGCAGGGCTTGGGCTTCTTTACTGAGTGGGGAGGGAAGGAGCCTTTCAGGTTCCCTGTGGTGGGAGCACCACTACCCTGGGGTTGGACTCGGTGGACTCTGGCAAACAGTCTTTGGAGGAGGGGCTGCTGGAGACCGCAGGCTGCTCATTAACCAGGCCTGGCCACGCTGCGCTCCGGCGAGGCGGGGCAGGGCAGGGCACCCCACTCACCGCCCGGCAGCTTTATCTTGGCAGCAGATGGCACAAACCCCAGAGCTAATATTGAACTTGCCTGGATTTTAAATAGCAGCTGTAAACACCCCTGCTCCCGGCCCCCAGCCCTCTAATCCCTGCCAGAGGGAAGCATTCAGGTGCTGCTGGCCCCAGGTGCCTCCTGGCAAACACCGCAGAGGGCCAAGAGGGCAGGGCCAGCTACTGAGGAGCACAAATCCGAGTCACCTGCCCTGCCCCTGAGAAGTGACGTCTCCTTTGCTCACCATGGGCTGGAAATGGCCCCAAAGGACCCTTCTCTGCAGGGAGGGGGCCCGTGGTCTAGCCAGGCCAGGGAATCATTTCCAACCTCACGGGGACATCTGCTCTGAGCCTTGGCCCTCCCCCGCTCCCTGGAGCCAGGCCCCTCCTGGGGGCCCCAGGCCTGGGTGCTGCTCCTGGAGTGTGGTCACCTGCTGTGCCTTCGCCCCCCCCTCCCAGGAGCACTTTTGAAATCGTGCCCCGCCCCCTGCGGCAGACCCCCTATCCTAGTGATCTGGGGCAGGTGGGGCGTTGGCACATACCCTGCAGGGGAAACGGCTGTGCTCTGAACACGACATGCCCAGAAAGGTGAATTCTGTGGCACGCCAGAGGATAAGAGGGGCGGTCACGTAGAAAGATGAGGGCAGGGGTCAGGGTGCCGGGCCGGGCGGGGCAGCCCCCTGCCTGCTCCAGGCTGACTGAACTGTGGTGAGTGTTCATCTGTCTGTCAGGCCATCCTCCACCCACTGTGGCCCCAGCGTGGCCTTCTGCCTGCACAGCTCTCCCCAGGGGCCTGCTTCCCGGCCCAGCTCGCGGGGCAGGGGCCCTACCCCGCCCCGGCGTCACATTTCTAGAGAGGGGAGGCCCCTTAATGCCCTGTTGAGGGTATCAGTCCTGGCACTTGGGGAGCTGACCTGAGGACACTTCCAGAAGCTCCAGCAGTCGTCCAAGCTGAGCCCTCAGCGAGACCAGAGCCCCTCTTCCCAGCGCCCCACAGCCCAGGCAGCAGCACGCTGTGGAGAGCTATTGCTTGTTCAGATGAAGGAAGTTCTGGGGTCTCTGGAATGAGTCTGAAAGGCGGCTTTGTCTCCCATTCATTCAGGGAGGACTTGGGCACCTCTGTGTGTTTGCAGCACTGGGCTGGGGCAGGGGACCTCAGACCTGCCCTCCTGCCACGAGTTCTTGCTCTACAGAGAGATGACGTGAGGGCCCACCGTCAAGATATTGCCCCTGTTATGCCCACAGCTCCTGCCTTTCCTTACGGTCATGGGGAAACGGAGGGTTTCCTGTTGAGAGGCCAGGCCTGCTGCAAGCAACTTGCTGGGGCCCGGAGCTGCAGGGGGGAAGTGCATCACTATTTTAACAAGTGGCTCAGCTGGACGAGTTAGTGCCAGCTGCACACGGACTCACCTGTGTCATGAGGTCAGGCCATGCCCACCTCCACCAATGCGGGAGGCTGGCCTCCGGGGAGACCCGCCCCGCCGCCCATCCTCCACCCCTCTCCTCTCCCAGCCCTCCAGGATCTGGCTTAAATACTTTTAAACAATCTAAAAGTAATTATCACGCACAGGCTGCTTGGGAACACCTGCTCCATCCGTCCCTCGGAATCGCTAATGTGCCTGCACTGAGCACTGCCAGGCGCTGGGCTCCTTGAGCGTCCCGAGCTGCCAGATGCTCCCACGCCGTGGCGCCCCCCTGCCACCCTGCTGCGTGGCACTGCGAGGGCCGCCCGGGCCTGTGTTTCCAGCGCTTCCCCACACAGCTGTCACTTCCAGCGATCAGTAGGAAAATCATCACCCCACGAAGTCATACATATGGAACATCATATTTGCAGAGTATTTATTTGAACACGTGTCAGGGCCTCCTCAGGTTGCAGGCAGCTGGAGTGGGGCTCCCGTCCCAGAGGGCAGCGGGGCAGCAGCAGGCCGGGCGGCCGGCATGCAGGAGGAGGGCTGGCCTCGGGTGAGGAAGCCTGGCCATACCCAGAGCTTCAGTCGGCCCTCCCTGGGTGCCTTGGGGTAGGGGCTCGCTGGTCCCATGTGTCCCTGGCTGCTCCCGTGTTGTCACAGCTGTTGAACAGCTGCCTGTTCTGTGCCGTCTTAGGAGTCAGGGACCAGCCAGAAAACAGAAACCACAGGAGGTGTTTCAACAGAGAGAATTTAATACGGGGCATTGGTGAAACAGGTGTTGGAACACCGTAAAGGCAAAAGGGGGGACATGCAGGTAACAGGTAGGACCTGAGGGAAGCAGTAGACCCCCAGGACCAGGAAGGAGGGGGCAGCTGGAAGCCAGAAGCTTGGCAGAGGAGGGACCCACAGAGCTGGGAGCCACCTAGGAGGAGGGAGTGCCTCTGGGCTGGTGCTGGCAGTGTGGGGAGAAAACAGAAGCGGGAAATAATGGCTCCTTTCATGGGAGAGGAGACACGGGACGGATGATGCTCATAAGACAAGGCAAATCTCCTGCCAATGAAAGGGCCCAGATTCTTTCTGCTGGGACTTGGGGGTGCCAAGGCACCCCTGCATAGCCCAAGAGATACACATCCACCCAACCCTCCAAAGCTAGTCGGGCCAGCCTGCCCTTCCCGCCTTCCTAAAATCATTCAGCCTTTATTTATCAAACAATCTTATCTCCCTGTTCTTGGTGCTAAGAAACTACAGATGCGGGGAGGAGGGGCTGAGGCTGAGAAGTGAAGTAGCTTATTTTGGCCAGGAATCCACAGCAAGTAAGAGGCAAGTAGGAATCTGAACTTCTGATCCTGCAACCCCTTCAGGATAATATCTTATAGATATGTCCCTTCTTACAGATAGGGAACCTGACGCATGGAGAGGCGATGTTACCTGCTACAGTTGCTCAGCTAGTCAATGGCATAGCTAGGGTTCCAACTTTAGACAGTCATGCTCTAGGAGCTATACTTTTAGCTACCACTCTCTAAGAATTTGAGGGAAATGGATGGATGGATGGATGGATGGATGGATGGATGGATGGATGGATGGATGGATGGGTGAATGGATGAAGGATAGATGGATGAATGGATGGATGGATGAATGGATGAAGGATGGATGGATGGATAGATGGATGAATGGATAAATGGATGAAGGATGGATGGATGGATGGATGGATGGATGGAAAAATAAACAGCAGAAAAATATCCCTTGGCCCCAGGCATTTGCAGTCACTGGAAGTGTGTTGAATGAATTCTGCTTTAGCCCACTTCTGGTGGGTCAGAAATCCTCATCTTTTATTTTCTAATGAGAAGTGCTTGGAGAAGAGGCCAAGAAGGGTAGGACAGAACATGGGCTACAGTATGTCCCACAGGCTTTGGTCTGAATCCTAATACTCTCCTCACTGTTGAGTGACCTTGAACCCTCAGTGTGCTCACCTGGGAAATGGAGCAGAGCTGTGGCAGCTCGACCCTGCCTCCTTCATACACAGATTGCTTAGACAAGCCGCTTTGAGAACCACTGACACAGAACATCCCAGCCTCCACCCCCTGAGGACTGGGTGTGAGGATTTATAAAAGCCCCTCTCAGGTGATCGTCCTAAGTACCTAAGGTTGAAGACCCCTGAAAAGCCCTGCCTTGAATAGACTTCTTTTTTTTTAAGATTGATTTTACTGTTTTGATAGAAGATGAGAGAGAGAGAGACAGAGAAACGGGGAGGGCCCAAAGCAGTCTCGACAATTGCACATCATCAGCTGTGACATGGCTTCATTCCACATAGGTGGGGTTGTGTGGGGCGGGAACCAAACCAGGGGCCTCCTGCATGGGAAGTGAGCACCTTCACCGCCGAGCTGTCCGGTTACCTTGAACAGATTTCGTATGTCCAGTATTCAAATCCTGAAGTGTGGCTCAGAACTGCACGGCTGCCTCTAGCCGGACAGAGGTGGCAGAGGAAAGACACGGAACCAGCAGAAGACTGAAGCCACCTGGTGGTGTGTGGAGGGGTCTCCAGCAAAATCCAGCATTTGGCCCAGCCACGGAGGGAGTGGGGCTGCTTGCTCAGACACAGCCGATCTTTGCTGCACAGTGGCACATGGCAAAATCTTGGTGTTTTTTGAGAAAAGCCAGAAGTCTAGATTTTTCTGTCAGATCTGACTTTTAAACATGGGCCACTAATACAAATATACAATTCTTATGTTACCGTGGAGCAAAAAACACACAGAACCCCAACCGTGTTTGCGGGCAACATTGGCAGGGCTGGCATCTCTGGTCCAAATGCCTGCTGGGCCCAGGTCTGACTCTTTGGGGGAATCAGGCTGGAAACTGGTCTCTGGGGGTAGTGTAGAGGTTTCCTCCTGGCTCCCCTCTGACACTTGGCCATGACCGTGGAACCTGCCTCCCGCCGTCCCAGAGTGACCCCGCCTTCTTGCCCACTCTGAGCCCCCTGGCAGGAGTGAATCTCCGGTTACCATAAACACCCAGAGCCTAGAGGGTTCCTAGGCCCCCTTGGCCCCCCAGCCACCCACACACCCTCTCCTGACAGCTTTATCAAGCCTCCAGCCTTCCCAATCCCATTGTTCCTGACATCTGTTTCGGTAAGTGATTAATTGCAATTAGCGAGCGGTTTGAAAGCCCTGGAAGTATACTCAGCAGAAAACTCATCAAGATTAATGATGGTAGGGTTGTCAGAAGGGCGCATCACAGACACGCTGCCGCAGCGGGACCTGGTAGAGCCGTTGTGGCCTGGGCAGGTGCTGGGAAGTGAATTGGAGGTGACACCCCTGCTTCATGCCTCCCAACGTGCCCTGCAACCCTCCACCCCCATAAACTACCACTAGATAATTTCTCATCAAAATGCATGAATTACCCCCTAATGAGCTATTAATAAAGCCCTTAGAGTGTCATAAGATCAGGTCCTGAGAGCATGCAGAATGGATCGAAGTGCTGGAGGAACTCTCCGCCCTTGGCCAACCCAGGCGCCCCCAGCCGGTGGAGGCCCGTGGGTGGAAGCCTGTCATGACCATTCATCACGTGGCTTTAGGGAACTGAGGACACCCCTGACATCAAAAGGCAAGTCCGCATTAAAGAGAAGCCTGCTCCCTTGAGGCAGGAATTCTCAATGGCGTCAGTCCATGGCAGGTAGAGACCCAGGTGGGAGAAAGGCGAGAAGCAGCTTGAAATTTGGACCCAGGTTGGCTTTCTGCTTACTTCCAGGCGCCGGAGCACCTGAGTTGCGTGTCTCAGAACACAGCAACTCCACACAGTTGTTTCCATGTTTGCACATTGCCTTCCAGTCCTTGCCCGTGTATACTTACGTTGTACCTGTGTACATGTTGTGTGTGTATGTTATATACTGTGCACCTGTGGCAGATAGCATTTGTGGGCCATTTTTATTTATTTTTTATTGTTTTTGAGAGAAGATGAGAAAGAGAAGCGGGGAAGGCCCAGAGCAGTCTCCATTGTTGTACATCATTAGTTATGACACGGTTTTGCTCCACACAAGTGGATGTGGGGCAGCACGAGGCGGGCACTGAACTGGGGCCTCCCACACGGGAGGCGAGAACCTTCGCCACTGAGCCATCCTGGCGGTTACCAGTCGTGCCACAGTTTAGCATATGGGTTTGCACAGACTGGGAATTGAATCCCAGTCCTTGAGATTGAGAGGCAAGAGCTCAACTGCTGAACTATCCCAGCATCCCCATTTGTGGGCTATTTTGCAAACCACCATTGATTGTTATTATAAATGCACCATCATGCATTTCCTGCAGTTACTAGCATCCCTTCTCTGCCCCTGTTTCTAATGAGAGCAGGCATTTGTAGAGGGACAATCATGTGTTGGGTGTTTTACAGTCATTCTCTTCAATGCTTCCAACAAGCCTGAAACACCTCTAACCAATAGATGAGAAAACTGAGGTTGGAGCTGTGTGAACAGAGTGCTCCAGGCACACGGTTGGTGATGGGGCAGAGATTTGAACTGGTGCAGATTGAACCTGGTGCCTGAGGCCTACAGCAGTCACAGTGTGTGGGTGGAAGGTCCCTGTTAATCATGTGCTTTTTCGGGTTTGCTCTGTGACCCTGACAAACCCTCCTGAGACTTGTGGGACAACTGGAAGGGGACTTGGAGGTCCTGGGAACTCAAAGCACCAGCCCAGGCTGTGAGATGTGAGCAGATAACCCAACCCACCTTGGGTCAGATCCATTCTCTGGCTTGGTTTGTAGTGTCATTTTCTTTTTAATTCATCAGCACAAAACCCTAATGAGATAGGTCTTATGCCCATTTTACAGACCAAGAAACAGACTCAAGGAGGTGAGGTCACCTGGGTCAGCTTACCAGTCATGAAATTAGACCTATCTGATTGAACTTCAGTCTGCCTGACCTCAGTCCTTGGGTCTCTTTTTTGTTGTTGTTGTTCTGACCCGCAAGGCACCTGCCCTCTGCCACCTTCAGAGAGAGAAGTCAAGTACACACCATTGGCCATGATCACTGGCCACTGCCAGGGTCCTCTGCTGCCCACTCACTGTAGATTCCTGACAGGTTCTGGGGCCCATCTGCTTGGCACTGATATGTCTCTATGACCAGATTAAGGGTGGGTGGGTGCATGTAAAGATGATGGATGGATGGATGGATGGATGGATGGATGGATGGATGGATGATTGGATGGGTGGATACTTGCATGGAATTGGATAAATAAATCCATGGATGAATGGTTGGATGTGTATGTATCTAGTTGATGTTGGACAATGGATAGGTGAATGGTTGGATAGATCAATGGATGTTGGATGGATGGGTGATGGATGGATGGATGATGGATGGATGGGTCAATGGATGTTGGATAGATAGATGGAAGTTGAATCAATAGATGTTGGTTGATGACTGAATGGAAGGAAAGAAGTCTCTGACTCTTTGAGAGGAAGGAAGAGCTATAATTCCTCACATTCCTGGTGAAAGGGATGAATCTGGTCAGAAACTATACTGTCAGTTTGAAGCACTGTGGTCCAGCTCCTACTGTACCAAGGAAGAAACTGAGACTCAGAGATGGGAAGGGATTTGCTGCAGTCAGGGGATTTATAGAGCCAGAGTAGGGAACCCTGGCCTCATTCTTATAACATTCCCATAACATTATATATATATATATATAAAATGTTATATGTGTATATATATATATATATATGTTATATGTATATATATACACACATATATATACTTGTATATGTGTGTGTATATGTATATGTATACACACACACACATATAACCATACATACAGATGGTGCAAAAAAGTATACACATTTTAAGAAAGGAAAACTATTAACTTATAATACCCAATATATACCAATAACAAAGTATGTATACAAGTCACGTTTGACTTCTTCAACTATAAGAGGTGCTCAAAGTGGTTACCATCAGCATCCGGACAGCTCTGATTATGGTTAACGACTGCTTGAGCAATGATGACCAAAGTGTCCACTTGTACCACTGCAAATGCCATTTCAATTTACCATGTGTCTCAAACTTATGAGAATGCATGCAATTGTTAGGCATGTTGGGGTTCTGTTGCATACTCATGCCTCCATTGCCAAGGGACTTACACAACATTCTCAAATTTCAAATATCTCTTCAAAATGGTCTTGTGCTCCTCAAAACAACTATGCTTCCACCATTTTCTGTGACTGTCCTGCCTGTCTCATGGTGACGCTAGCATTCATTCAATTATGCCATCTTTTGAGTGTACATCGTACTATACATTGCTACCATAATTCAATTCAACTTCAAAAAGTAATACATTGATAACATCTCTTAACATCTAGGCCATCATCATCATCTACGGTGTGATCTAGGTCACTAGGGTGGGGCCAATAATAATAATAGCAAGGGTTATAAAAATAAAAATTCATAGCATCCACATTGTGTTTACTCTGTGCCAGTTCTTTACATGGATACGGAACTCTGTTAATTTCTGAAATAATCTAGGAAGGAAGGGACTATAATTATCTGCATTTTACAGAAGAGGAAACTGAGTCACAGAGAAGTTGTGTTGTTTGCCCAAGGCAACACAGTCAACAAGTGTCAGAGCCAGCGTGTATGAGGACTGGCTGGGGGCTGTCCCTGACCATTCCTGCCCATCCCAGTAGTCACAGCCCTTCCCACCCTTCTTCCTCCCTGACCCCACACCAGGGTTCTTCATGGACCCATGACCTGTACAGTTACTTGGGGACCCATGTGTGGTTTCATAGTCTGGTGTTGCCATCTTGACACTCAGTACTTTTAGAACAAGAGGCCCTGCATTTTTATTTTGTACTGGGCCCACAGATTCTGTGGCCAGTCTGTCTCATGGCTCCACCTCCCCTGCCCAGGTCAGGCAGGTCAGGCAGCTGAGAGGCTGGCAGCAGGGCCAGGATGTTCAGAGGCAGGAGGTGCACCTACTCATAGGCCCGCGTGCGTGGGCCTTGTCTGGGTTCTCCCTGTGCCCAGCCCTGGGGATCCTGACCTGTCCCCCCCCACACACACACACACCTCCTCCCCATCTCCCCCACTGTAGTGGAAATTCCACAAGCCTGTGTGTACCAAGCCCCTGCCCTAGATCTGTCAAGGCCCCACAGCAGGTGCTCAGCACCTGACTTCTGGCGTGGGTACTGTGGGAGGGGCCAGGGCTAAGGGGGCTGAGGCCTGCTTGCTTTCTCACTGCCCCAACCCCTCCCTTTAGGAGGTCTGTGGGGGTAATTTGAGGGGCTTGATGGAGTATTTGAGAGAAGGGGAAGAAGGAGGGAGAGTGTGTTGGATAGTCTGATGATGGGGGAACCCTGAAAGCCTTCTCCTGTATGCCTCGCTCAGCTCTGCCTCAGCGTGTGCCTCAGTGTCCTTATCTGCGCAGTGAGGCCTGGCTGAGGTTTGACAGGGGCTGTGAACCCAGTGGGGCTTCTCACTGCCAAGTGGTGCTATGGGCCCCCTCCTTTTCCCCATGAAGGAAGCTGAGACCAGGAAAGGGTTGGATCAGGTGTGTGTGTGTGTGTGTGTGTGTGTGTGCGCGCGCGCGCACGCACCCATGCGTGTATGTTCAAAGGTCAGCCAGTGGGACAGGGCCACCCATAGTTTGTCCCCAGGCTGTGAGCTCTCAGACCCAAGCTCTTGGTGCCCCTCGCAGCTGCCCCAGTACGGCAGGCAGAGTCTGGGGCTCCCAGGTTGAGTCTTGGGGATGTCCTTTGGAAATTATATGCTGTAGGTTGCCTCAGTCCGAGCAGGCTTCCAGGAGGGGCAGGGAGCCTGTGCCAGGGGCTTGCTGGGCCCCTCACAGGGCCCTGGGTTAATTGGGGGTTGTTTGAATTTACATGCCCTATCTACTCTTCAACTCCTCTCGGGGCATCCCATGAGGGTATTGGCATACAGCAATTCTGCAAGGTAGTTTTTCTCACCTGGATTTTGCAGATAAGGACACTGACCAGAGAGCTCAAGACATTAGCCTCAGGCCACACAGCTGAGAACTGGTCAGGTCAGTCCTCACCCTAAATTCTGGCTTTAGCACCAGCTCTAGTGTGAATTTTGTCAGCCTGCCCTCTTCCTTCGGTAGTATTTACAACTCCAGCTTGCTGTGAACCGTGGCATCAAAGCCGGCAGCTGGGGTGAGGGTTGGCCAATCACGTTTCTCGGGCAATTCCTTGTCTAGAGGGCTGAGCCACTGGGCCCCAGCCAGGGTCCTCATTAGAGGCGCCTCCCTTCTATGGGGGCAAGAAATGAAATTCTGGGTCCAGAGGGTTAAGGCAGGGGCTTCGGCAGCCAGAAGGGGAAGGATTTGACCTCCTGGGGAGTCCCCAGGAGCCAGCCCCAGGCCTGGCCAGCTGGACGTGACCCAAACCCCGAGGGCCGGTGGGCGCCGGCCTCCCCATCCGCCGGCCCCAGTGGGAGGAACGGCTGCCTGGCAGGGGTCCCGCTGGCCGGGCGGCTGGTTCCCGGGATGGGACCCCACGCCGCGGCCTTACGGGGTGGGAGAGAGCCTGCTGGCCGCAGTCGGCGGGCTCAGCTCCCGCCTGGCTCCCTCTGCCCCCATCGCTCCTTCCTCCCCCTCCCGCCGTGGGCGGCTCGGGTCGCAGGGGGCGGGCTGGAGCGGACCTCCAGCTCATCAATAGGAGACATCTGCTTTAAAAGGCGGGGGTGCGAGGGGAGGTGAACGCCGAGGTCGGCGCGGCGGAGCCCGCAGCAGCGACGCCCCCTCCACTTTCCCCGCGACTTTTGGCCTCCGAGCAGATGGTGGGGGCGGGGCGGGGGTGGAAGGGATGGGGCGCAGCCGGCGGGACCCACATGTTACCACACCCATGAAATTTCCCTTTGTGGGGTGGGTGGGGGGCGAGACGCAGGTTCCCCTGCCCCCGAAGCTCCACCCCCCTCACGGCCATCTGATGCCCCCTCTTCACCCCGGACCCCTCTCTCCGGTCCCCTGAGGAGGCGCCTGGGGTCACAAGGGGCCCGCGCGCCCTCCAAACTGTCCCCGCCCCCAGAGGAAGTGGGGGAGGGGCGGGAAGCGCGATTGCGGCCTTTTTACATGTAAATAGGAGAACTGGCCTCCTGGAAGGGCTTATTTCTAGAAAGCCTGGTGTTGCCAAGAATCAGGGCCTCTTGCTGGACTAAGAGGCAGCCTTGTGGAGGCAGGGAGGAGAAATGAGAAAATAATGCCCTCTAGGGAGCGGGCACCCACAAGCCCCTGGGAGGCAGAACCTACGTGTTTGCACAGCTCGATGGACTCTACCCAGGAAGGGGCTGGGGAGGGGAGTCCCAACGTCTCCAGGATCAGAGCCCTGGAAGAGACTTGGGTTCCAGTCCCAGCTCTGCCACTAACTGCCTGTCATTTCAGGCTGTCCCTCGCCCTCTTCCAGCTTCAGTTTTCTCACTTGTAAAGTAAATGAGCTCTTGGCTCTGCTTCCAGGTGTCAGGGAGTCAAGGAATTGGGAGTGATATCAGTGAGGTTGAGCACCACTCTCAAGAGCCAGCAGGATGTTTGTTCAGTGGATGGCCTGTCTCTGGGTTCAAATCCTCCTCTGACCCTTTCTTTAGCTGTGTGGTCTTGGCCAAGTCACTGAGCCTCTCTGAGCCTCTAGTTTCCTAGATCATAAAATTGCCTGCCTCTCACAACGTAGGATCTTGTGCTGTTAAACGAGTTATGCTGTAAAGCTCTGGAACATAGTGAGCATGTGATAAATAATAGCTACTCTTAGTACTTTTATTACCACTCAAGACTGGGCTTAGTGTCTGCTCCAGGGACGCTGTCCCAGGCTTGGGGGAGGAGGGGATGTGTTTGTTTTCAGCATCCTCAGGGCTTCTCACCTCTTTCTCTGTGTACCTGCCTGAGTAGGAGCCTGTGGTTTTTTTTCCTCTGAACTCCCTGTCAGACTGTGAGCCCCACTTGACATTCCCTTCATTTCTGCATCCCCCTGACGGATAGTGGGCACTCTGTAAAATTTGTGGAATGAGTGCGTGCGTGCATGAATGAATTCGTGAGTGAATGAGTCAACATCCATGATACGAGGGGTTTCAAGCTCAGCCTGAGGGCCTCCTAAGGGCCACGTGTTCATATTCTTTCTGGATCCTGGCTCCTCCTTGCCCAAGGAAGTGGAGAAGTGGAGAGAGCACTGGTTTCCAGGGTGGCATGGAGAGAGGGAGGGGTGGGCCTTTCCCCTGCCCTGTCACCACCCCCAGGGCCCATCGCAGGTCCTGAATGGGGACATTATAACAGCTGCCATCCACTGAGGCCCCACTGGGTGACAGCATTGTCCCAAGCACCACCCCATTTAATTCTCATGGGAACCTAGGAGGGCGGTGCTGTCATCTTTTACGGAGGTGGAAACTGAGGCCTGGAGTCATTGAATCACCTGCCCATGCTCCCCCAGCGAGGATGCGTTCAGACCAAGCTGCTGGTTCCAGAACCTGCATGTCCGGCCACAGCCTCTGAATGACAGGGCCCCTCAGAAAAAATCAGTGTGAAGACAGGGAGGACCAAGGTGACTGAGCTGTGCCCAGGTCTGTAGTCAGTACCTGTGCTCCCAGTGTGCAGAGATGCAGACCTGGGAATCAGCCGAGGCAGGCAGCTGTCAAAGGCCACCCAGTGCGGCCTCTTGTCTGTCCTCCCAGTGGGCCATCTGGGCAGGTATTGGCCTGAGCCCCTGACCCAGCACCCCGTGATCAGAGGTGCCCTCCTGTGAGGTGGGGTTCACCCAGAGGCCCAGGGCAACATTGGATCTTCCTGACCTCCCTTCTGGCCCTTGGAGTCCCCTGTCCAGGGCTGTCAGGGGTCGTTGGCAGCCACTCTGTCTGTGGGTCGCTGGGGGCTGTGCCCTCCCCAGCTCTGCTCCCTCACCCAGCCCTGACCTGGACGGTGATTTATGGGGTGGCAGCAAAAGGCCACTCGCTGTGGGGCCCAGGGACAGGGGTCAGCACAGCCAGGAGGCGCCAAGGATGACGGTGGTGGCGTGCCCTGTGACCCAGGTGGCTGGGGGGGGCTTGGGGGAGGGCTAGCAGCCCCAGCATGGCCTCCCTTGGGTGAGATGAGGCCTTGATTCCTGCCATCTGCTCTCCCAGCCTAGGAGGTGGGGGTGTCCCCCACCCCCACTGGCTCAAATGGCTAAGCTGAGCTCAGGGAGACAGATGGTGGTGGGCCTGAGAGATAGAGCATAGACTGTTCAGAGGCACTTGCAGGGGTGGGAACACACAGTTGGTCAGTCTCTCTCTCCCACACACACACACTACCTCACACCACACCATACCCCCAGGTGCCACTCTGAGGCACTTTATAATTCTGGACTTGTATGGGGGGACCGGGGGAACAGAGGGGCTGCTCTGAAAAGCCTTCAGGTCCAGACTTGCTTGGTGAAAACTCTCCAACCATGAGCACAGACACATGTGCATACACACATGTGTACACAGAGACCCACAGACAGACACCCTCAGAGATTCACACAGACATGCGTGCCTGCACAAGACACTCACACACCCAGCTATACAGGCTCATGAACAGAGACACAGAGCCCCAGAGACACACATCCGTGCATATACTTACTTGTGTACTTGCCCACACACACACACTTGCTCACCCACAGATCTCTGTCCTTTACGGGTCACCAGCCCTCTGAGGGTAGAGCCCTTTGGGCTTCAGAGCTGATTCTCCTCCTGGGCATTGGCTCCCACTCTGCCCTCTCTCTTCCCCAGCAAAATCTGTTTCCCAGAAAACCAGCTTCTCACACCATTCTGCCCCTCCTCTTTACCATATTTATCTGTTAATTCTTTGTGATCTGTCTTAGTCCTTAAAATGTAAACCCCCAGCAAACGGACTTCCCACATCTAGTTTATCAGCATGTCCTCGATGCCTGGCACAGGAAATGTTTGTTGAATAAGTGAATGAATGAATAATTGATTGAATGGATGAGTTGGGACAAGTCTGGGCTAGAGAGACACCCTAGGCCATTAGGGTTTAGTTAAATGTGTGCTGGGCTGTGGTCTGGAATAAAGTTCCAGTTCCTGATGATGGCCTAAAAGCCTCATGTGCTCTGGTCCCTAGCAGCTCCCCAGCTGCATTTCCACCTTCCACATGGAGCCCTGTTGCACCCACATTGACTGCTTTGTTGGCCCTCAAACACAGGTATCATTCCTACCTCAGGGCCTTTGCATGTGCTGCTCCAACAGCCCGGAGCGCTCTTCTGTCAGCTCTGTGCAGGATTTAGTTCCTCTCCTGTTTCAGGCCTCAGCTCAGATATCACCTCCTAGAGAGTCCTCTGCTGACCACCCCTCCTTAAAACAGCCATCCTGCGGCCATCTCCACTGGCTTTGTTTCCCTGTGATAGTCTTCGGTCACTGTTTACCGTCCGGCTCCCCATCTCAGCATTGGCCCCACGAAGGCCAGAACTTTATCATATTCCCCGCCTTTTCCCCAGCACCGGGCAGAGTGTGGGGTGCTTAGTAGGTGATTGATAAAATGTTTGTTGAATGACTATGCAAAGGGTGGTGTGACGGGCTCACAGGCCAAGTCAGAGCCGCTAATGTGTTGGGAAGCAGGAGGCTGAATCTAACTGCAGGGATAAACTGAGCTTGGTGGTGTGCGGCATCTGGTGTCAGGGGGTCATCTGGGAGTTTCTGGTCAGGGGAGGGTGTGACCTGTCTGTTCTTCCAGGTTTCCTACTCACCTTGAGCCCAGACCAGGAGGAATCCTAGTCAGGCCGTGCATTGGGTGGGCACCCTCACAGCACAGTGCCCAATGCCTGAGCTGTGCCCACTCTGACAGCCCCCCTGAATTAGTGTCCTGAGGCTCCCATAACACATTATTACAAACTTGGTGGCCTAAACCAACAGAAATGAATTCTCTCTCAGTCTGGAGGCCAGATGTCCAGAATCAAGGCGTGGGCACAGCCACTCTCTCGAGACTGCAGGGGAGGCTCCTTCCTGCCACTTTAAGCTTCTGGTGGCTCCAAGGCCCTGTCACTCCAGTGTCTGCCTCTGTCCTCACATGGCCATGTCCCTGTGTCTGTGTCTTATAAGGACTGCTAGTGTCTGGGTTTAGGGCCCACCCTAAATCCAGGATGACAGCATCTGAGATCCTTAACTAATTACATAGTGACAGTGCTGGCAAAGACCCTACGTCCAAATACGGCCTCATTCTGAGGGGCCTGGTGGATGTGCATTTGGGGAAGGGGACACTATCCAACCCCATGTACTCCATCGTCAGTATGCTGCCACATGTGGGCCCTTGGCACCACCACCGTGCCCACTGAGAAAACCTGACACCTCCACAGGCAGTGTCCTATTTGAAGAGAGGGGGGGTACAGCTTCCATCTCTGGGGGCCAAGGACAGATCTCCTGGTGTGGTCCCCAATAGGTTGTTCACTTTGGACTCTCGGCTGACCAGTGACTTGATATTACCTGTCTCCTCTCCATGAGAAAGCTGCAGCCAGAGCCTGGGAATCTCAGGTCCTTTGTCTGAGACAGTCCAAGACAGTGCAAGAAACCATGCCCAGACTACAGGAGACAGGCCCACGAGGGCCTTGAAGTGCAGAGCAATGGTCAGGAGTGTGGCCTGGGGCTTCCAGCTGTGTGACCCGGGGCCAGTTTCTTCACCTCTCTGTGCTGCTCCCCCATTTGTAAAATAAGTCCTCGCTATTATTAGGGGCAAAATCTCCATTGTTATTACAAAATGTACAAACCCAGAGGCACATGTCCAGGACAGGTGTGGCACATGTTTGTAATCTACCTGGGAAGATGAGGCATTGCACGCACGTCAACCCCCCCAGGACGTCCCACTTTCCTCCTCATAGGAGTGGCTGGGACAACAGGAGCCCTAGCATTTGGGAGACAGCGGGGTTAAGTGTCAGGCTGGATGACTTGGCGCAGGGTCCCTGACCTCTCCGAGCTGCACCTTCCTCCTCTGCAGAGCGGGTGGTCGTGCCCACTTGCAGCACTTTGCGGCCACCAGAAATAACGTTTGCAGAAGGCCCAGAGCTCGTGCAATGAAATGGGGCCTTGAAGGATGGCAGTGGGTTCTGAGGGCAGGGAAGGACAGTGGAGGCAGCCAGAAGAGCACAGGTCTCAGGGACTAGAAAGGCTTCTTCTGGGATGGCTGGAGCCTCCAGTCCTGTAGGGGAGACCAGAGAGGTGGCAGAAAGAAGGCTCGATGCCTTTTCTAGACCAGCCCCTGGTCCAGCTGGATCCCTGAGGTATGTGACGGAGCGGCCGTTCATTTTCACAGCTGCCCAGTCTGGTTTATTTGAAGAGAGGAATGGAACAGCCAGGAAACCCGGTCAGGGGAGGGGAGTGTTCTGTTTCCTGGGCTATGGCCCAGAGGCCAAAGGTCATGGCTTGCAGTGCCCTGGCTCCCCATGTGCACGCAGGGTGGGATGAATCCATCAGCCCCTGCGCACACACATACATGCATGCACACGTGCTACAGCTGGGGCTCTGTGTTGATAGAAAAGCTGCCCCCTCTAGACTCAAACCTGTAGCAGCTGGGAGGGGCTGGAACCAGCCCCTGGCCTCAAGCCTGACCTCTTGTCCAGTGCTGTCATGGGGACGCCCTCACCCTCCCTCCCTCTAACCCCAACCTGCACTGAGTATTGAGGCTCATGTTTCCAATGTGGAAATGGAGGCTCAGCGGTTCAGTGGCCCCCCAAGGGTCCGGCCTGCACACCTCCTCTGTGCTTTCTCTCTGTGACCTCGTCTCAGGGCCCAGCTGGGCCTCCTGCTTCCCAGCAGTTAGTCTTGGCCTCCAGTGATCTTAAAGCAGCTTTAATTCCTTGGGCTTCCTCCACCACACGCTTGCCGGGAGGCTGCACAGTTGCTGTCTTTTCTGCACGTCTCGCCCTTGATCTTCTAAGCCTTTATCTTCCAGCCCGAATCTTGGGCAGTGCCTCATGAGGCCCCTTGTTCTGAGCTGCCTGGCACTGGGCATGGGGTGCCGCATTCGCAGACAGCCTCCCACTGCCCCCTCTGCTCCCCAGAGGGGCTCCTTAATGTTGTCTCTTCCCTCCCAGGAGCACCTGCCGCGGGAGCGATTAGGGGCTCAGCACCAGGCGTGGCCGATCCGGCTGCTGGCAGGGCAGAGGGGTGAGCGTGCTACCTGCTCCATCAGCTGCCAGCTCTGCTCTGCACGTGGAGGAGGGCATGTGAGCACGGAATGGGCAGACAGAGGACCCTGTGCGCCGGTGGCCGCCTCGCATGGTCCCTCACAGGTGCAGGCCCAGATTCTGTTGAGCTAAGCTTTGCGTGGCGGGCGGCTGGCAGCGAGCTGCTGAGCCTTCCAAAGGTAGCAGCCATCTGCACTGTGATAAAAAGCCCCAAGGATGATAAATAGACAAGTCGCACTTTTATTGGATTGCAGTTTGGAGCAGCCACTTTGGGTTTGGCACTGTGTTAACGACAGATTTCTGCTTCCCTTGCAAGGCCTGGCCTCTCGGGGAGCGTGCCAGCAGCAGCCCTCTCCTGGCAGGAGGGAGAGTTCTCCGCACCCCCTGCCCGGGGCGCTGACCTGCTCCCACTCACTCCCACCCATGCTGTCCCTGTGGGGTTTCTGCTGGGGGCCCACCTCACAGCCCCCTGGGCTCGGGCACATGGGTTCCCCCTCCCGGTTCTGATAGCTCATAGCTGAGGGTCTCAGGCAGGCCCCCCCAGCCTCTGTGCTGCAAGGGCCCCATCTGCAAAAAGGGTCAAAGGATGGCGTTTGCCACACAGGCTGAGGAGGTTCCGTGAAAACCCAGCATTTGGAACCCTGCCTGGCGTCCATACGGTGAGCGTTATGTAAATATTAGCTGCTGGTATCCGCGCCACCACCATCATCATCATTATTGCTCGTGCTAGCGCTTCCAGAGCGCATTGCCTGGCCCCAGCATCCCACTGGGCAGGAAGCTGTGTGCGGTCAGATCGGGGAAGAGGGGCCCCATTCCTGGGAGGACCTGGCCTCTCTCCTGGGACACCAAGCCCCCTGTGTAGTCCTTCCCTCAGGAGGTAAAAGTGGGAGTCCTGGCCAGCCGGCCGGGTTCTGCGCTCATCAACTGGGACCATGAACAGCGGCTCTAAGACTGTTCCTCGGTTTCCCCAGCTGTCAAGGAGGGATCATAACAGAGCTTAGCTCACGGGGTGTTGAAAGGCTTAAATGAGACCACCACTTTAAGGCTCTGGGCACCTAGTAGACATAAGTAAACGTTGACTCTTGGTGGTGTTAGAGGTTCCTCATTTGGACACTGAGCTGATGACAAGTCCCAAGAAAGGGAGTCGGGCAGGAGTGCCAAGAGCAGACGGGGTGGCCGGGGCGGGGCCTGTGTAGCCATCTCACGGTCAGTTCTCAGCCTATGTAGTAGTGGGACCTACTGTGCACCCAGCCAAGACATGTGTGAACAAGGCAGGAAAGCGCGGTGAGTGCATCACAGGAGGCGGTGGCCCGGCTCTGTCCTGCGCAGCTTCCTGTGCACAGTTGTACAGGTTAGCTCATCTCGGGGAGCCCTTGCTTCCTTATCTGTGCCTCCCCCAGGAGCCCCCAGGACTGGCCTCCGCCGGCCCCACCTGGCCCATGGCTTCCGTTGTTGTGCCCTCCCTCTCCCTCCCTGCAGCCCCTTTTAGCCTGTTCCCCACACCCCTCCTAGCTCCCTGTGGCTGCCTGTGCTGCTTGCCTACGACTGGGCCCTTCTGTGTGTAGCCAGGACATGAGTCAGCTCCCTTGGCACAGACCCTGTGTAGGCCTCTCACCCTGGGCCCCCAAGCCAGGCTCTCCTTGCCTGCTCTGTCCCCTGGACATTGGTGGAGGGCACAGGTGGTACTGTATCGCTCCCTGCATGGCCTGGGGCCTTATGAGAATCCCTCTTCCCCTCACAAGGGTCCTTCCTTCCATCACCGGTGGCTCCGGCCACACCAGGGTCCCAGTAGCCCTGGTGGGAGAGCACAGGACAGAGAAGACACCAGAAGAAGGCCCACATGAGCATGTGGAGGCCAACAGCTTGGGCTTACAAGTGCAGGGTTCAAATCCCAGTCTCACCATTTGACTCTGGGCAAGTGCCCTCTCCGGCCCTAGGTTTTCTCACCTGGAAAATGGAGCTGCCGTAAGAACCAGTCACACAGGTATGCTGTGAGGACTCAGGACAGCAAGCACAGGGGCTCACGGCACACTAGCGCCTCTGCCATTGGCCAGCTGTTTGCCATTTCACTTTCGCAGCGGCCCTGTGAGGTTGGTCCGTCTTCCCACTTACCAGGTAAGGTGACAGGGTTTGCAGGGCTTGGAGCTTCTTCTTCTTTTTAGATTTATTTTTTATTGTTTTTGACAGAGAGAGAGAGAGACAGAGACAGAGAGAAGGGGGAGGGCCCAGAATAGTCTCCATAGTTGTACATCATTGGTTTTTCCACATAGTTTCATTCCACAGGTGGGCGCGGGGCTGCACAGGGCAGGAACTAGGCTGGGGTCTCACCCCAGTGAGAACTGAACCAGGGGCACTCCCCAGTTCAGCACATGGGTCCGCACGGGCCGGGGCCGGGATTCGATCCTTGGTCCCCGGGGCTGCAAAGTGAGCGCTTAACCCACTAAGCCATCCCGGCTTCCCCTTTTTCTTCTTCTTTTTTTTAATATCGATCATTTGGTTTTCTTTTATTGTTAGAGAGAAGGTGGAGGGTAAGAAGAGGGGAGGGCCCAGACCAGTCTCTATAGTTGAACATCATTAGTGATGACATGGTTTCACCTCATGGGGTGGGAACCGAACCAGGGACCTCCCACATGGGTGGTGAGAACCTTTGCCACTGAGCCATCTCAGCAGTTATCAGTTGCACTGAAGTTCAGCGTGTGGAGTTGCACGGGAATCGAACCCCGGACCTCACGACTGCAAAGCAAGCACTGAACCAGTGAGGTCTCCAGTATCCCTCTGAGCTTCTTTCGCATCATGTAGGTATCAAGGGGCAGAGACTAAATTGAGATCCCATTTCCCTCCAGGCCACAAAGAGCCTGAGAAATGCATGGAAGAAATAAGATAGGATTTTAGGATGAAGTATCTTCTTGAGCACACAGCTTTGAGACCCTCTATACCCAGCCAGTCCCCAGCCTCATCAGGGAAGGTCCAGAGAAGTTAAGCAAGTGGCCTGGCCTCACACAGCTCTCACTACCAGACCTACATGCTCTGTCCTGGCAGGATCACCCAAGGGGCAGCTTCAGATTCCTCGGGGCTTGCTCTGTCTCAGTGTTAGGGATGTGAGGGCAGATCTTAGGGGCAGAGGGAGTGACAGAGAAGAGCGGGGTCACCTACTGGCTGCTGAGGGCTGACCGAGGCTCTCCTGCCTCCTGCCCTGGGCTCCTTCACTGGTCCCTCGCCCATCACCTGCTTTGGAAAAAGGTCTACAGACATCAAGAGCCAAATCAGAATGATCCAAGGCTGAACATCTCAGCCTCCCTGTGCTTTACACCTGAGCCCATCCTCAGGGAGCATCGTTCCACAAGCAATCCAGACGATTCTAATGTGCATCCAGGGTGGAGAAGCCCTGGTCCTCAGGAGCCTGTGCTCTTTAAATAACTGTCAACTATTGAACGGTGGCATTTCAAAAGCTCCGAAAGACCAACTGCAGAGGAGGGAGGGAGGGAGCATTTATTGAGCACCTATTGTGTACCCAGAATGCTTCAGGCACCTGATGCATGTGCATGTTAGCCCAGGGAAGTGCACTTGAGACCCCGAGAAATGAGGTGAGACCCCAAGGGGAAGATGTGCCCCTCTCCTTCTGGCACCTCCTAAAAAGAGAGAGGCCCATTTCCTCTCCAGCCTGCTCACTTATCTGGCATCTCTTCCTCTATCCTCTGAGTTAATGCAAACTGGCAGGGGGCAGGATGGGGGAGGGCTTCAGGGGCACTGCTGGCAGCCTGCCCTGAGCTCCCACACCCCCTGCCCCTGCAACCCGGGCAGGAAACCACCAACGTGCTTATGAAAGAGGCAGGCGCAGCTGCTGCTAACAGGTGAGCCCTTCCCTAGCCGCGCCTCTCTCAGGGCCTCCTGGAGAAATCTGTAATGAAGTGCAGCTGTGAACTCCGGTTTTGGGTCAGAAAGGCAATTTCTCATCTCTCCTCACAGCAATTGAGTCGAAAATCCGGGAGCGGGTTGCCTCTCCGATGCCTCCGCCCGTCAGCCCTCGCCAGCCAGAGCAGAGGCTTAGGAGGCGGGCAGCAATATTGCCGCTGTCAGAGGCAGGTGGCCTGGGCGGGAGGGAGCAGGCTGGAAACCAAGCCCCCAGGGGCCCCATGGGGCTGCCGTGGTGGGAGCGGGGAGCAGCTGGCTGGGGTGCTCTGGGAGATCCAAAGGCTGTTTTTCCCCTCATTTTAATTGGTCTTTGTGACTCTAATGGCAGGCCCGATTCACCTAGTGGCAGTGTGTTGGCTTGGGGCTCCTGCCGCGCACCACATCTGAGGCATTCAGAAGGTGCCAGGCAGCTGTTCCCAGCCTAACGGACGTTTCTGGATGGTGCTGGGCCTGGAAGGGCCTGGAAAAACAAAGCCAGAGGTGGCTGGGAAACCTCACGGCCTTCAATGGGATAGCAGCCGGGGGCAGGGCAGCAAGGTGGGGGTGGGGGAGAACCCTGGGTTCCAGATCAAGCCCCCAAGTCACCTTTGGCCACAGAGTCACCTGAGAAGCCAGTTTCCGTAAGGCCCAGATAACAGGAATGCTTGCCAAGTATAATTGATAGGAAATGTAAGCCCCGCAGTGACTCCTCTGTCTTCAGGGAGCAAAGGCTTATGAAACCCAATTGCCTTGTTTTCCATCCAGCAAGGTTCACTCAGTGAATGCTGAGCATCTGAGGAGATGGCAGAGTGTAGCGGTTGTGGGTGGGGGCCCCGGGGGCCAGCGTGCCTGGCTTTGCATTGCTGCTGTTTGAGTTTGGAAAGATGGCTTGACTTCTCTGATCCTGCCTCCTGTAAAATGTAAGCGTTGCCTTTGAAGAGCCACTTGGAGCATCTGCTGATGACAATAATGATACTGTGGAAACACAGAAAGATGCATCCCCTCTGGCAGACAGGTTACCAATGGCCCTTGTCTTGCCACGCTGTTCCCCAAGGCTCTGAGCTTGTCCTGCTGAGGGACGGCTTGTTCTATTGGTGCCCCTCCCTGCAGCCCCTTTGTATGGAATCTGAACTGCGCAGCTGCACTTCACTTGGTGGGCAGCGCTCTTGTAGGTTTCTTAGGTTTTTGTTTGTTTTTTTAATCAGGTTTTTCAAGACGGAACTTACAAGCAATCAAATTCACCCCCTTTAGGTGTAGTGTTTGGTGAGTTTTCACTAACGTATACAGTGGTGAAGCCACCACCACAATCAAGATATAAAACATTTCACCCAACCCGGAAAGCGCCGTCATATCCCTTGACAGTCATGCCCCGGGCCATGTCCCCGGCCCTCGGAACCGCAGGGGGTTCTGTCCCTGCAGTTTTGTCTTTGCTCGAGGTGGGAGCATTCAGCATGAAGACTCCCGTGGCTTCCTGGCTTCCTTCTTAGCACGCCGTTGCTAAGATCCATCCAACCAGTTGGTGTGCGTGTCTTGGGGGCTGAGGGGTGGCCTGTCATGTGGATGTGCCACACTTGTGCCCATCAGTGGACATCGGGGCGTTTACGTGGTGTGTTTTAGTTCTGCCACAACTGCCTCAGGCTGCTATAACAAAATATCACAGACGTGGGGGGCGGGAGGCAGCGTAAAAAACAGATACTCTTTCTCCCTGTCCTGGAGGCGGGAAGTACGGGATCAGCGTGCAGGCCGGTTCGGGGTCTGGTGAGGGTCTGGTTCCAGGCGCCCAGACAACCTTCTTGCGGTGTCCTCATGTGACTTCTTCGTATACTTGCAGAGGGACCATTCTCCGGTTTCCGGCTCTAAGAGCTCTAATCCCATCATAGTGACCCCACCCTCATGACCTCACCTAACCCAAATTACCTCCTGAAGGCCCCACCTCCAGATACCATGGCACTGGGGGTTGGGGTTTCAGCAGATGAATGTGGGGAGACACAAATGTTCAGTCCACAAAAGCAACACAGCCCTGTCATAAAGTCTGTGGCATTACCATCTCCTCCGAGCGATGGTGACCTGGAAGCCTAGGGCCATGCCGCCAGCCTCCCTCCTCCTCACAGGCCTCCCAGCCTGAGAGGCCCCTGCTTGGCTGCCCTCCACCATTTCCGGTTCCCAGAGAGAGCAGGGGCCATGGGCCTGCAGCGAAGTGTCGTCGCCCCCAGGGACCTGTCCCCCAGCATCAGGTCGGACCTCGGCTGGAGATGCCTCTTTGTCCCTGCTGAAGATTGGTGGCCAGCACGAATAATTGGATTTTAATAAAACGGATGGGAGTGCGGAAGCAGTCCGTCACCCTGGCCTGCGCCTCTGAGGCCCGGCAATTAAACTGATTATGTCTTGAGAGTCAAGCTGTCTGACTCTGAATCCCTAATTTGGTGGTGCTTGCCGGCCCTGCCAGCAGGGTTGTTTATTTATTTACCCAACTTTCTTGCAAGCTGGGACACGCTGGGGGCCCGGGTAATTAACACCCCCCCCCTCCCATACAGAGCTGTGGAGTCACAGGGAGAGACTTTACAAATGCTGACGCCAGGCGCCCCCAGCCCTCCTGACCCCCATTCGGGGTTCTTGTAGTTGATTTGGGATTCTGCCAGGCCATTGGGATTTTTCAAAGCTCCTCCAGGTGATTGTGGTTGGCAGCCCCTGGCCCAAAGGAGACAGATTTTTTCGGAAGCCCAGACTGGGTGCTGCCTCCTTCCCTGGATTCACCTGGGCTCCTGGGGGTGCAGGCTGTTCCCCTGTGATGGCCTGTGGTCGTTTCCTCAGCAGCTCATTTCCTCAGCAGCTCGTTTCCTGGAGAAGGCTCTGGGCAGGGACTCTCAGTACAGACATTGCCAGAGAGAAGCATCTGGTGGACGGGACTTCGGGGGTCTTTTCAGGGCAGCATGTTGGTGCTTTCTCTCCCCCATTGAATGAACATTTATTGAGAGCCCCCTTTCTTTCAGGGGTTCTATTGGTGCCTGAGGAGTTGAGACTGCTGATGAGGGGCTGGGGGCTGCTGGGTGCCTCCACCCACACCCTGGAGTCTTGGCAGGAGAACTTGGTCTTCTCTGAGAGTATATTTTGGCAACAGTAACTCCCCTTTTCTGTGTGTTTGGGGCTTTAGGCCCCCCAAAAGTTACTCCGATGCCGAGGGCTCGCCACTGGGCAGGCTGGCAGGGGCACAAACCCAGGACCTCAGATGAGGCACAGACCTCCTGGGCCTGGGTCCCCCCTCTGTTAAATGGGCACCAACCCAAAAGTTAGCCCTTCTCGTTCCTGACCTGGATGAAGGTTCTAGATTTTGGCATTGGCACAGCTGAATAGGGGTGGTGAAGGGAAGCAGTTTCAGGGAAATCTACAGCAAAACCACCCAGGGGCTTGGGGACCTTGGGCAGCAGCCCCTCCTCTGAGGCTGTGCAGACCAATCCGTGAGCAAGTGCGTCTGCACGAAGGCTCGGCCCAAGAGCACAGTGTATAAGCACCAGGTGTCTGGAAGTGATGAGTAATTGGGAAAGGAGAGGCTGCAAGTTGGCCTTGAGCCAGTTCTGGGACAACACGGCTGGGGGGCTCCTTGGTGAGAGCTGGGCCCCAAGCTTAGGGGCCCCTTCAATTAGAGTGAAGTCAGTGTGTGGAGGTGTGGCAGGTCCTGTCAGGTGTCCACCCTGGGGCTAAGGGTGGCTCCTGGAGCCCTACCTGCTGAGGACTGGGATTGGCTTGTGTCCCTCACCCCAGGGGGCAGCCTTTTGCCCTGAGATGGCTGGGCTCAGAGGGGGCTGTGCCTGGCCTGGAGTCCAGAGTCTGGGGCACAGAGAAATGGGGTAGTCCTTGTCTTTCAGGTGAGTGCCCCAGCCTCATCTTTTCCCCAGTCCATACCTTCCTCAGCAAAAGGAAGTTGCACCCCACCCCAATCTGGGAAGACCCCCTGCAGTTAACCACAGGCCTGACTGAGGAAAGCCCAGGGCTGGCCCCTCCTAGCTGGGACCCTCCAAAGCCTTCTTGCTCCTCAGAGCCTCTTGTAGCTGCCTCAGTCCTTTCAGATGCTCCAGGCCGCGGTCCTGAGCCAGAGGTCCTCACGCCAGCTAGTGCCTGCCCTGCATCCAGGGCCGAAATGGCCTTCCCTCCCAAGGCCTGGTGCGTGCATGCAGACCGCCATGCGTCAGGCCCTGTGTGCCTTACATGTATGAACTCCTGTGATTCTCACTGTAACCCTTCTAGGAGGTGCTTGCAGTGTCCCCATTTTTCAGACAAAGAAATGGAGGCCCAGGGAGGCTTAGGACTTGCCTGGGAATATACAGTTGTTAAGTCACAGAGCTGGGATTTGAGCCTTGGCTCGCTCGGGCCTGGTCTAGAGGAGGCTGGCTTCTCGTTAACACAGTCCCAGCTGGGAAGCGGGTCACGGAAGGGCAGGTCGGTATTTAGGGAGAGGTTTGTGCCAGCTCCATGGCATATAGGGCACGTGGTGCAAAGGGAGTTTGCCGTTAGCAGTCTCTTTGTCTGGTTTGGGGGGCTGTTGGTGCTGGGGTACCAGGATCTGGTGAGGTGGAGTCAGGGAGAGAGGATGTTGCAGGAGGGAGGGGCCGTGAGAGGAACCAGCGTGGAGGCAGGACCTACTGATAGCTCTTGTCCTGGCGCAGGTTATGCTCCAATCTCCAACCTGTGTGTCCCTCTAGCAGCACACAGCTCACCTCAGCCCACTGCACAGGTAAAGGCTGGTGTGACCAGGACTGCGAATCTCCAAGGGCAGGGAGACAGCCGTGGTTTTTCTGCTTTGTTGTGTGTGTGTGTGTGTGTGTGTGTGTGTGAGTGTGATTGTGTGTAAAGACTCTGGGCAGCTCAATGGCATTTAAAGATGAATCTAAGCCTCTCAGGGAGGGAAAGTTGCAGCGGGATAAGTACCTACGAGGAGGCTGTTGGAGAACCCAGACCTGCGGGGGAAGCTGGCCCTTCCCCAGGGGAGACCGTGGGGCAAGCTGTGTTTTCCAAAGACGCCATTCCACCGTTCTCCGTGTGCAGACAGAAACAAGCCTTTCTCTGCTAAACCGCAGTGAACCACTTCCGGGGATGTGGTGCCCAACGCTGACTGGCCAGGGCTGTGTGCAGCTTCCTCTCCAGAAGCCTTTGCCAGCTGGGCTCAAAGATGCCTTCTGATAAACGAGCCTCAGAAGTCCGTGTCCTGGGCCGTCTGCCAGTCCAGGATGGCCAAGTTGGTGAGCCTGGGGGCTCCTGCCCCCCTGCTTTTCTCTGACCCCAAAAGAAAGGGCAGCTGGTTTGCCCCGGGACCACTGGGATTGTGTAATCAACAGCCAGATAGGGATGGGGAGAGGAGCAGGGGAGAGGCCCCCTCAGGCTTATCTGGAAAAGGTCAGGACCCTGGGCAGGACAAGGGGTGGGAGGAGGAGCCAGGAGAGTGTGCATCTCTGTCAGGGTGGCGGGCGGCCTCCCCTGAGAGGTCGGGACCGCAGCTGCTGGCCTGGCCACAGATCCCAGGAATGTGGCTGCCCCCGTGGAGAGGCTGCCTCTGACCTGGACGAGGATACAGGTCATCTTGGGTTTCTCTCCTGCCCGTTACAGGGTCAGCACCTCAGGCCTTGCTGTCTCCCTCCGCAGACGAAATGTGTCATCTCCCCTGAAGCTGGCAGTGGCTACACTCTTGACATGTGGGGAGCAGAATAAGGGGTGGTGGCTTCCCTACTGTCTTCAGTGAGCAGGCCAGCGAGGTCTTCAAGCCTCAGGAAGAGGCTGGCTGATTCCGCCTCGGCGCCCCAGCATCCAGCTTCAGCGTGGCTGGGCATGAGGTCAGATCTGGGGGCTGAGGGAGCCGCTGGGAGCTCATGAGCCTGGAGAACATGATCCACGGCTTGGTGCTGCCCCCTGGTTTCCCCAAAACAACAGTAATAGATAGCAACTAAGGTTTGTGAAGAACTCGCTGCACAGTGGGCCCCCAGTAGACACCCTTTCTAGACAGCACCCCATTCCTCCCATGACAGAGGGGAGTACTATTGATCCCACTGTACAGATGAGGAGACTGAGGCTACACCCTCTGCCTCTGTCACTGGAGCATGGTGGTGTCCAGGGTTGCCTGTCATTTTTAGTCCTTTGCTTTCAGACCCAAGGGACTCTGGAAACTTGTGAGTTGCAGCTATATGTGGCACCTATCTGTCTTCTGCAGGTTGAGTGGTTTCTGATGGTACCTGTACTCATTTACCCTAAAAGTGAAGCATTGGGGCCAAGTCAGGGGGCAGATAGAATATACACAGCATGACAAGGCTGCCCACTCCAAACACTGCCCCCGGTACCCTCCTCTGCCCTGTCTCCACGTGTACCCAGGACCAGGTGGGTGTCAGTCATTTACCCCTTTGCATGATTTTAAGAGCCTGTGTCCTTCCTGGGGATTGCATTTCCAGTCTGTGCTCTCAGAGCCGGAGGGAAGATGATCCTAGGGGAGGGATTGGAAACTAGGAGGGCAGGACTTGGGAAGCAGCAGGCCTCCCCTAGCCAAGCCACCGCCTGCCCATACAGGTCCTTTGTGCAAATTAGAAGGTGCTCCTTCGGGATTGTTCAGTGGGTTGAGCACTTGCTTTGCAGTCCCGGGGTCCAAGGATCAAATCCCAGCCCTGGCCCATGCAGACCCAAGTGATGAACTGGGGTGTGCCCCTAGTTCAGTTCTTGCCGGGGCCTATGCATGAGGCTCCTGGCCCAGTTCCTGCCCTGCGCAGCCCCACGCCCACCTGTGGAGTGAAACTATATGCAAAACTAATGCTGTCAGCTATGGAGACTGCTCTGGGCCCTCCCCCTTCTCTCTGTCTCTTTCTGTCTATCTCTTTCTGTCTATCTCTCTGTCAAAAAACAATAAAAATAAATCTTTAAAAAAAAATGAAGGTGCCTCTTCCTCCAGACTGATAGAACAAGGCAGACCAGACGTCCCATTTGAAATGGGACAGAAAACAATGGTACTGTCCTGTTTCAAACCGTACATCTGGTTAGTGTACTGACACCTTGAATTGAGTCTGTGAGGCTAGGCTAAGGTGACCAGACGTCCCGCTTTTGGTGGGACAGTCCTGATTTTTAATAATTTGTCCCGCGTCCTGCGGCGTTTTAAAAAAGTCCCGATTTTTGGGAAGAATGCACGACAAGCTAGGGAACGGCGGGAGATAGACCAAATTTTTAATCAAGAACCCCCCTCCCTCCCGGTCAATGGTGTCCCGCTTTACCAATGTTAAAATCTGGTCACCTTAGGCTAGGCTGACCATTTGACATGGGACAGTACCATTGTTTTCTGTCCCATTTCAAACAGGACGTCTGGTCAGCCTAGATATAACCTGTGCCCAGGAATGTGTTGATAAGCAGAGTGAGGGCTAGGTTTCATCTCCCAGTTACCATTTCATCCAGGTGCTCTTGTGTAGTGAACAACTTAGACAACTGTACTTGGCAGCCCTGTTTCCAGGGCTCCTGTTGGCTCCTGTCACCATCACCCCCTGGCCCCAGTTGGCTAGTAGGGGCTCAGAGCATGAACCCAACACCACCCAGCTGCCAGTTCACCCTGGGGAGACCAGGGTGTCCATCTCTACTGCCCTGCTTGATACCGTCTGCTCATGCGCTTAGTGGGGCTTGGCTGGGATCTGTTATCTCATGACAAGGGGAGGTTTTCAAGGTGGAGGACTCTTACGAGGTTATTTAGCCCAGTAGGCCCACCGTATAGATAAGCAAATGAGCCCCTGCAAGTTGGTGTGGCCTTGGGCAAGTCACTGTTAAGATTTGGTTTCTGCTCACCAGCTCCTTTCTCCTCTGTCTTGAGCCCTTGCTGTGTGCAGAGCTGAACAAGTAGTCACCGCCTCCTTAATGGATGAGGGTGCTGAAGCCCAGGGCAGCTGGGTACTTCCCACGCTCACACAGTGAGACAGTGAGCTAACAGCCCTGTTGGATCTGAGCCTACGCTTCAGGCTTAGCTTTCTCTGCCTGCTCCCAGAAGCTTCTCAGAGTCCCAGCAGCAGACCCCACAGTGCCCTGGGATCAGCTCTCTTCCTGTGGGATAAAGAGGAGGGCCCCCCCAGGACACACCTTCACCCAATTCCTGGCCTCATGGTCGGCTTTCCCCACACCTGTTCTGCACAGGATAATCCAGGCAGCCCTCTTGCCATCAGCAAGGTGAGGATGGAAGGGTGCTGCTGGCGTCGCTGGGAGTTCAGCCAAACCCAGAGGGAGAAGCAGGCTGCGCCCTGCCTTCGTCCCAGCCCATGGCCCTGGACCAGATCAAATATTCCCCTACAGCCACTCTAGCCTGAAGTGCCAAGTGTGTTCAAAGTCAAAGGGACTGTCTGGGGGAGACCATGTGTCCCTAATCCTTACAGCAGCTGTTCTCAGCTCCAGCTGCACATTGGAACCACCTGTATTCTAAAAATGCTGATGCTTCGGCCCCATTGCCAGAGATTCTGATATGACTGGTCGGGGGTGGGGCCCCAGCCTCATATTTTTAAAACTCCCCAGGTGATTGGCATGTCTAGCAGAGACGAGAACCACCCTCACACAGATACCCATGGCCATGGGAGGGGCACCTGACTATGTGAATGTGAAACCGAGTCGTTGGCTAATCTGCTGGACAATGACGTGGAGGGGGGGGACTTGATTAAATGCAGTGTGGTTAATATCAAGTCCAGCACTTGATGCAAAAAGCAAACTGACACACAGGATGAGGAACTTGGTAGGATGTGAATGAGGCCTTGGCTGCTCCAAGCCCTGCAGGAGCCAGCAGTGACCTCTCCAGAAGCATTAGGAGATCCGGGGAGGCAGGCAGGCAGCGGTGGAGCGCACACACGTACAGTCATGGTCCTGCGGCCCGGAATTCTAATAAGGATGTTGACAAGCTGAGGAACGTTCTAGAACCCGGGACAGATGGGGAATGAGCTGAGAAAGGCAAGGGTGGGGTGGGGATGGGGTGATTTTCTGCTGGAGGAGAGCAGACTGTATCCAAGGTCTGGTGTCAGCTGTGGTGGGCAGAGGTGTTGGCCCCGGGGGGGTAGAAGTACAGAGATTTCAGCTCAACTCAAGGAGGTGGTTCTCTCCCAGCCCAGTGTCAGCCTCCAGAGTCAGAGGGAGACCCAGTCAGTGGGAGTGTGCTTGGGGCAAGTGATGAGTGAGGCTCCCTTAGCGTGGTGCATCCACCTTCTCTGCCTGTGCCCGGGACTGGCTGAGCCTTAGGCTCTACTGGGTAGTGCTAACGCTTAGGGCCTGCTGATGCCTGGGGGGAGGGGGCAGGGGGGAGTCCGGTGCATTGCAGGGTGCTGAGCAGCATCCTGGCCTCCACTTACTAGATCATAGTGGCAACTCACCCCACCACTCCCAAAATATCTGTAGACTCTGCCCAATCTGTCCTGGGGAACAGAACCGCCCCCCTGACAACCGCTGACTTGGAACAATAACAATAGCCCTGTACCCAGGCTGCACAGAGGAATCCCCTGGGCACTTCAGAAAATACTGATGCTGCCTGGGTCTGTGCCCAGAGGTGCGATGTCATTGCTCTGGGTATGGCCCAGACAACCTAAGCGGGGAGGGGTTAAACTGCCCCCAGGTGGTTCTAATATACAGCAACGTTTGAACCCCCCCCCAAGACTATTTCTCAAACTTGAGACATCGTAAGAATCACCTGGGTGGTGGCTCCAAATAACGCCCCGATTTAATTAGAATCACCTGGAATTCTCGGACTAGGGCGAGTGTGGGAAAGGCTGCCCGGGTTTCCATAAGCCCCTTGCAGCGCGAGGCTCCAGGATTCTGAGCCGAGAGGCCTGGCCAACCAGCCTGGCTGGGACCTCAAGTACCTCCCGCTGGGCTTCCTCCCGCTCTGCCCTCCCTCCCAGCTCTCATCTTCCATCCCGGGGGCTGGGCCTCTGCTCACCTCCCCCACCTTCTTCTCCCCTGTGACTTTATCCCAGCCCTTCGGCCCTCCGCCAGCTGCTGCGAGCCTGCCAGCAGCCCGGCCCCTCCTTCTCCCCTCCTCGCAGCCGGTGGCTCTCAGCGCGGGCTTGATTTAGTAGGCGTTGGAGGAGAAAGGCAGCTTGAAGAGTCACTAAGAGCCTCACTGCTCGCCAGCACTTATCTGGAAAAGAGAGGCCGGCGGCCCTGGGAGGGAGCTGAGGTGTAAGGCGAAGACACACCTCTCCACGGGGGAGGGGGCCTGGCAAGCCTGCGCTCACCACCGCCCTCCAGGGTTGCTGGCACCGCGGGCGACAAAGTACCCTCCACCCCTAGCACACAGTGCTGGGGCTGCCTCTCCCAGCCACACCCCAATGAAGAGGGAGGAGGAGGTGAGAGGAAGGGCAGGGGGGCCTCCCTCCCTTAGATGGGGCTCAGCTCCTTGCAACCTAAGGCAGGAAGCCCTGGCTTAGGAGAGATGTCAGGTGGGCTTCTAGAGAGGTGCCCTGTGGCCCCTGGCTGGCTATTGAGGGGCAGTCGAGGGGTCCCCCACCCGCCTTCTCTGCTCCCCGCCCCACACACACCCGAAGCCTTTTGGTTGTTTGCCTGCCCTTCTTTCCTGCTGCCCGTGCCCCCCTCCTTCTCCCTCTTCCCTGAAGAAAAATACAAAAGAAAAATGCGCCAGTGCCCAGGTCTGGGGAGCCCCAGCCAGCGGGATGGAGAAATGAAAAGCGTCCCCAATTAGAGGCTTTGGTTCTGCAAACTTGATGCTCGGCACTTGAACTGTCACGGTGGAGCCTTAATTAGCAGCGGCGGGGGAGAGGTCAGGAACAACTCAGCAGTCTTGACAAGCGCGTTATCAAGTGCAGGGGAGCGGGGGCTGCCCCGGCCGCGGGCGGGGCGCCCGGGAGAGGAGGGGAGGAGGGTGGCGGGGGCGGGGAGGAGTAAGATGGTTGCTGCGGGGAGGCTGCGCAGCTCCGACTGGTGGTGCGTGAAGCCTCCAGCGAGGGCGCGGGCGAGGGGGCGCGGGGCGCTCCTGGGGGCGGCGTGAGAGGCTGCGCCGGCCCTCCAGGCCCCCAGCAGCTCCCCCGGGTGCCTGTGGCAGGCAGGCGGGGGCGCAGCAGGCGGGGAGCGCAGCGCACCGCTGACCCCCCCAGGTTCCTCTCCGTCCCGCGACCCCCTCGGGCCCCCTTGGCGCCTCTCGGTTCCCAGCCCCAGGCGCGCAGCGGGCAGGACTCCCCGTCGCCGGTTATGCCGGGAAGCCCCTCCTAGCGTCCCGTGGGGTCCCCGCGGCACGGCGGGGGCGGCACAGCATGCTCGGCATGAAGACCTGGTCGTCTCTGCTCCTGAACCTCAGTAAGTGCGGGGCTCGCCGCCCGCGGAGAGGGAGAGGGGGCGGGCCGGGGATGGAACTTTCCGGGGCGCGCTGCCCACCCTGCCTGGCACACCGACCCCGATTACCTCCAGGTCATGCACGTGGTCCCCTGGCGCGCTGCCTGGCCGCCGCCTCATCCTGTCAACTCGGAAAAGAAGCCGATCCATTTATTTTTTTAAGTAAAAAAGCTCCATCTGCCCGCCTGTCTGGCCCTGCCTGGGGCCCGTCCAGGGACCGGCGGTTGAGAAGTGTGGAGAATCACCTTCAGATTTTTATCCGGGTGGGGCGGCCGGCCTGCACCGGCCTTGCCGCTGTCCAGGGGCCTGTGTTGTCACGGCTACTTACCTAGCTGTGCTGGGAGTGTCAACCTTGGCTGGCCCCAGTGCATGAGCAGGAAACCCGGAGACTGGGCTCCAGGAGCAAAAAATGGGAGAGGGGTTACTCTTTTGACTTGCACACCGGTGGTGGGTGGGGGTGAGATATATGGCTTAAGCGATTTTACTACAATGGGCCCTCTCCCCAAGCTGTGCTGGCACCTCCCATGCAGTTGTCTGCATGGAGAACTTTCTCGTCGTGTCAAGGTGACGACCTCCGGTTGCTGGTTCATTAGTTAGGCAGCGAGAGGGTAAGAAGTGTCTCGGAGTCTGACGTGAACAGTGCTGCGTCAGTCCCTGTCTGAGGGGGTTTAGCAGGACGCTGAGGGCCAGGGGCATCCCTGCAAGCTGAGGGTGTGAAGGTGGCATTGGGCAGGGCGGGGGCACCAAGGTCCTTCCTTGGCAGGAGGGGCACATGGAGGGAATGATGGAGAGATGGCAGCAGTGAATAGTAGCTCAGGTTCCCAAGGTGATTCTAGTCACAGAGGGTGGGTGAGAGGATGGCTTCAGCACCGCCCCCCTTCTGAGAACGATGGGACGTCCTGCCCTCCAGACGTCTCCCTGCCGACCTTTCCTTCCAGGTGGGCCAGTTTGGAGGGAGGGGAATGGCTGGTGGAACCCACCAGGCCCCAGGGAGCTCCACTGGCTCCCCACCCTGCCCCCTTGCCCAAGTTGCTGGGGTCCCCGGCCCCCCTCCGCCCTGCTTCCCCTCCCTTCCAGCCCTGCATCTCTCCCTGTATGCCTCTCTGCCTGTTTGAACTGCGCCTTTTAAAGCTTTTTGCCTTTTGAAAACTCAGGGGGGGAACAGTTGCTTGTGGAGAGGTCGTGAACAGTTGATGATTATAGTCCAGTGGGTAGAAAGAGCTTAAAACAAATCCCCATCCATCAGATGTCAGCTTAGGCGGTTTCCAGTGCTCTCCTGGGGGGCCAGGTGGGGCGGCAGCTTAAAGGAAGGAGGGGGGTGTCTTTCCTTTCCACTAAGTGATCCTACAAAACTCCCTCTTATTCAGGTGTTTGATCAGCACTCCTCTGCTGGGCCTCTGATCTGCCTTCCTCCTGGAGCTGGCGTAGGGGTTACAGTGGAGGGCCCCACCCCCCGGGGCCTTGGCAGCCCCAGAAGGCCCCTCACATCTGTGTGCCCTTGGCCAAGTCACATGGCATCTCAGCACCTCAGTTTCCCAGGCTGTACAGGGAGGACCGTCGCAATGTGCACCACCATTGGCGTGTCCTTGGTCCCCAGGGTTTTGGTGAAACCTGAGGCTTCTCCCAGCTGTGGAAAGTATCCCGCTTGGATCTGGAAGCACCTCACTTTGGTCTCAGAGCTCGTCAAGATGGGCAAGGAGGAGAAGGCTGGCCCAAGAGGCCTTGCCTGTGTGAAGAGCTGGATCAGCTACTTGGGGTCTCCAGGGAGCCCCTGGCAGACACAAGTGAGGGCGCCATCCTCTGCCTGCAGTCACACCTCAGGCTGCACGGGAGCCTCAGAAGGGAGGTGCGGGCAGTGTGCCCTCTGGTTATTGTAAGGGAGGAAACAGACTCAGAGAGGGTCTGCTCACTACTCAGGGTCACACAGCTGTTGAGGTGGCTAGGGAGCCTGGGCAGTCCCATGTCCCTGGTCAACTGTCTGTGTCCACTGGGTGCCTCTTCCTCCAGCTCCAGAGATATCCGGTCACTTCACTCTGTAGCAGTCTTGGACAGCCCCTCTCTGCCCGCAGAGATGAAGCTGCAGGGTGAGAAGTCCAGGCTCCACTGCGGCCTGCCTGCCTTCTGCCCACCATTTAGACTCTTGCCTCCCCTTGTCCTCCAACCAGTTGACTCCCATGCCTTGTCCTTGCCATTCCTGTCTCTGCTTAGTGCCCCAGCCACTAGGGAAGCACATGGAACAACAGCAAAGAATGCCAGACCCACAAGCTCCTTCTCTCCTCCTACCTCCTGTGTGACTAGAGGCAAGTGACCTAACCTCTCTGTGCCACACTCCATCGGTAGCATGGAGATTGTGGTTCTACCACCCTAGGAATAAATCAATCAAGTTAATTATAGTGGGGAAGCCAGGATGGCTCAGTGGGTTAAGAGCTCGCTTTGCAACCCTGGGGACCAAGGATCAAATCCCAGCCCCAGCCCGTGTGGTCCCATTTACTGAACTGGGGTGTGCTTCCCATGCGAGAGGCCCCCAGTTCAATTCTTGCCCCCCCGTTCTGCCCCTGGCTTGAGAGGGGGTGTGCCTTCCATGCGGGAGGCCCCCAGTTCCTGTCCACCTGTGTGGAATGAAACCATGTTGAAGGCTGATCATGTACAACTGTGGAGACTACTCTGGGGCCTTCCCCTTCTCTCTGTCTCTCTCTGTTGAAAACAATAAAAGAAATCTTTAAAAAAAAATTAATAATGGTGACTGCACGCTGTCAGGTTAATAAATGTCAACTGCTACTATCTTTTCTTCTACCTGGGAGGCCCTTCCAGGTTCTCTCTGCAGTTTCCCCATACCTCAAAGCCTAGCTTGAATGCCACCTCCTCTGAGAAGCCTTCCAGGTTTTACCTACCCATAAGCCATCTCTCTTGCTGTCTGTCTTGGCTAGCATTATTCTGTTTTCTCGGTAGAACCCATACCTTTGTAGCTAGTTTCTCTCTCCTGTCAAATAGAAGTTCCATGAGGAAAGATCCTTTTCATTTTCATCTATAGAATCTCCCGAGCTGTTGAGTATGCCCTATAAATGCTTGCTGGGTGACTAGAGGGTGACCATTTTTTTCTGGCTGGAGCAGTGCTTGGTCCCACTTCCTCCATGTTCAGTGGGCGCTTGGCTCTGCCGAGTACTGGAATAACATCCAAAGTCACTGTGGACCCTTGGAGATGCTGTCAGGGCCTTTGTCAGCTGCCCTGGTGGTGAGGCCTCAGCCTTGAGAGCTGCCTCCTTGGGGCCAGGAGGGCAGGCTCACCTCTGGACAGCTGGCCAACTGTGGGTATTTGCTAGAACAGGGCACTCTGGGGGGACCACATGGTCAGCTGGAAGGATGAGGGTGGATGGCCCCCAAGCCCAGCTGCAGGCCACTCTGCAGTGTTGGGGTGAGAGGTTAGGTCAACCCGGACACAGCCTGGGTTGTTGGACTATTCCCAAAGCTGAGTCCCTGGGTACCCCCCAAGGGTGGCGGGGGCCATCTAAACCCTGTGGCCCTAACCAAGCTCCTCCCCTGAGATTCCATAGCCTCAGAGGACCCTGATGGTGACCCCAGGCAGCCAAGCTGTGCCATCCAGGTGAGCGGCCATGAGAGGTGGGGGTGCATTTGTAAGCCCTTCAGGAAGGGTCAAGGGGCAACACCTCTGCCGGAGAGGGGGGTATCATTTGTGTTTGTGATTTTTAGCCATTCCAGGTTTGCAAGCGCTTTGCTTTATTTGGGGGGTGGAGAGAGTGAGGCTCTGGAGACCCTCAGCCTAGAAGGAAGAGGCTCATCAGCCAGGTGGGCATGCTGGCCCTTGCTAGTTAGTGTGGGGCCACTAGTACCTGGTCTCGCGGTTAGCAGTGCCATGGTTTGCACCCTGGATCTGGCTCTTACTGGCTGTGTGTCCTTGGGCAACACACTGAACTTCTCTGTACCTCAATGTTTCATCTGTAAAAGGGGAAGTAATAATAGCACCTGTCTTGTTCCAGGTAGCTGTTGCTGTGCAATAAATCACCCCAACACAGTGACTTAAAACAGAAGCCAACATTTAGTTTGGTCATGAATCTGGGGACACAGCTGGTACTTCTCAGAGTCTCCTGTGGTTGTAGTCAGAGGGGGGCTGCTGGGCCTCTCCCCTCTCCTCCCCTACCTTTCCTGACCCAGCCTCAGAGGTCACAAAGCGACCTTTCTCCAAAGTGGCCACCGCAGCCCCCACCCCTCCAGGCTCAAGGGGAGAGGTATGGAGATGTCATCCCCAGATGGAAAGAGGATTAAAGGATGTGTGGATGTGTCTCAGAACCCCCACTTACTTTCTAGGGGTGTTGGACTACTACAAGATTAATACATATAAACAATGCTTATTAGAACACAGATTACTGGGGAAGCCGGGATGGCTCAGTGGGTTAAGCGCTCGCTTTGCAGCCCCAGGGACCGAGGCTTGAGTCCCGGCCCCAGCCCATGTGGACCCATATGATGAACTGGGCAGTGCCCCCAGTTCAGTTCTCACTGGGGTGAGACCCCGGCCCCACCTGTGGAGTGAAACTGGAAAAACCAATGATGTGCAACTATGGAGACTGTTCTGGCCCTCCTCCTTCTGTCTGTCTCTGTCTCTATATCTCTCTCTCTGTCGAAAACAATAAAAAAAATAAAGAAGAACACAGATTACCTAATAAACCTTAGCTGTCCTCAGAGTTGGGTCTCTGAGAAATTCTTTGTATCTAAAGTGACAAGGTGGGGATGTTGAGCTAGCTCAGCAGTTGAGTGCCTGCTTTGCAATTGCAAAGTCTAGGACAGGGGTCTCCAAACTTATCAGCCCGCATTAACTATCAAACAACAGTTTGGGGGCCGACTACACACTCAAGGTCCAAATAAAAAAGAATCAAAACATAGATGTTGTTTTTAATTATTTTTTTAATATTATTTTATTCAGATAAAAAGGTCTCCACAGGCCGGATGAGAGGGCCTCGCAGCCTGCGGGCCGTAGTTTGGAGACCCCTGGACTCTAGGAATTGATTCCCAGCCCTGGCCTTTGCAAACCCATGTGCTGAACTGCGGCACAACTGTTATCACCAGGATGGCTTGGCCAAGAAGGTCCTCGGCCCCATGCGGGAGGCTCCCGGTTTCGTTCTGCCTCACGCGGCCCCACATCCACCTGTGTGGAATGAAACCATGTCACAACTGATGATGTACAACTACGGAGGCTGTTCTGGGCCCTCCGCACTCCTCTCTCTCTCTCTGTCACCTTTTCTCAAACAAAATAAATCTTTAAAAAATAATAAAGTGACAAGGGGGGCACAGAAGAAAGCACATGGAGTCAGGTATGAGAGGGCTGGGGTCATAGATCCTTCTGACTTGTATTAGGAGCCCCTCTCTGCTCACCCCCTTGTTTGGTTTTTGGCGTGACCCTTGACCTTTAGTCTATTTTCTGCCTTTGTCCTGGCCTTCCACCTGCCATCGCCCCTAGAAATCCTTGACAGACGTCCTCATGGCAGGTTGCCTCTCACCGGCGAGGTCTCTGATGTGTCCTTATTCAGGGAACCTTGGACAGCAAGCCTGGGGGGATGCCCTGGAGGAACTGGGGAGATTCCAGAAGCCACTGGGCAGACAGGGAAACTGAGGCCCAGAGCCGCTCAGGGCTTTTCCAAGGCCTGGTGGGCAGGCGAGAACGGGCATCTGAGTCTCTTTCCTGGGTTAAGTTGCCATTTGGGGTCTCGGCCGCAGCACGGGCCTTTTCATCCCCAGCTGCCATGTCCTGGGGTGCTGAGTGCCGCCTTCACCTGTTTGCCTCTGGATTGTCTTCCTTGCCTCTTGTTGGGGTGTTAAACGCATCACACCAGTGACCACACCTGACATATGAGCCCCTTGGGCAGAAAAGCAGTTATGAAGGACTGTGGGTGCCCCAGGGAGAGACTGGGTGAGCTGGCAGGGCTCATAGCCATCCGGCTTTCTGGGGGTAAGGGGGGAACCAGCCTCCCGCCCCCACCCCCCTGCCACCAGAATGGGGAAACCCCAGTGACCCAGTCAATGCTTCTTTTAATTAGAGACAATTAAAACTGTAACTGGTGGCAGTTTGGTTGCATCTTTAGGAAGAAACAGAGCCCAAAAGGAACCAAAAAAAAAAAAAAGATAAAATAAAACCCCGTGAATTTTTAATAGCGATTGTCTCCTGACACATAGTGCGTTGCCATCTGGCAGACACACAGCCCACTGAAGCTTGATGCTGTGGGGAGAGGGGCGGCGGAGGGAGGGGGGCAGCCCAGAGCCACACATTCCCTCTGTGGCCTGACCCCATGGCATGTGGATATCCTCACCTGCCCCGGGCTTTCTCAGCCCGACCCCTCATTTCGCAGAAGCTTGCAGGGCAACACCCCACCCCAGCTGTCCTGAATGAAGAGGGAGGCTCAGCATTTCTGGTCGAGCGATAGCCCAGGCCCAGTGCCTGCTGATTGCATGGTTTTGCAGGTGCCAGAGGCCACCGTGTTTCAGCGGTGGCCTTTGAGGATGTCATCACTTCAATCTCAGTAGCCACATTTTGAAACTGAAGAAAGTAGCATATTTGTTACTTCGGACCATGTACCAGTCTCTCAGTCCACGTTCATTAGACTTCTACTTGAGGCTAGACCCTCACTCCGTCATGGGCCTGGATGGCGCAGGGATGAAAACATGTGTCCCCTTTGTCACTTAAGATTGGGGGGAGAAATCTTGAAATGGGTGGTTCCATCTTAAGGCACTTGAACACTGGTGACATTTGGGGTTGGGTACTTTGCAGTGGGGCCATCCTGTGCGTTGTGGGATGTTGAGCAGCATCCCTGGCCTCCACCCACGAGATACCAATAACATCCTCCCTGTTGTGACGTCAAAAATGTCTCCAGATACTGGCCAATGTCCCCTGGGGGGCAAAATGGGTCCAGTTGCAAACCACTGGCTTCATGTCAATGTATGAGTTTCCTGTGGCTGCCGTAATAAATTACCACAAACAGGGGCTTAAAACAACACAATTTACCCGCCCAGCTCTGGAGGCTAGAAGTCTGACGTAAGGGATGGGCAGGGTCTCGCTCCATCCAAAGGTTCTAGGGGAGTAGAACCTGCTTGTTCTGGCCTCTGGTGGCTCCAGGTGTTCTTGGGTATAGCAGCGTCACTCCAGTGTCTGCCTGTCACCACATGGCCTTCTCCCTGGGTGTCTCTGTCTCCACATGCCAGCCTCTCTAGGCCCAAATTTCCATCTTATAGGGATACCAGTCATTGGATTGAGGGACACCCCTAGTCTAGTGTGACTGCATTGTATTATATCTGCAAAGACCCTGTTTCCAAATAAGGTCACATTCTGTGGGGCTGTAAATTTGGGGGACACTGTTGAACCCAGTACAGTGATGCTCCAATGGAGGGAAGGAGGATGATGAGCTGTGTGCAGCCCCGAGAAGGGTGGTCAGCATGGGGGTGCGCAGACGGGTTCCTCGGGGGAGTGGCTGTGCACTGAGTTCCAGACCCTGCTGCACCTGGAGAGAAGATGCAGGCAGAGCTTCCCTGTCCCCGGCTCTCCCCGGGCCCATCCGGAGAGTGGGGTGTCCACGAGCCCATTTCACAGACATGGAACCTGAGTCATGGACTTGGGGCCCTCCCTGAAGCTGCCCACTGTAGTGTTTCCAGAGGTGCAGGGCACATGTGCAGCCCCTTCCCCACCCACGGTGGCCTCGGCTACAGGATTTGGGTTCCAGAAAGTGGCCCAGGCTGGCACTGTCACTTGATATTTGGTTGCCACCTGTTGTGGGTTAAATTGTGTCCCCCAGAACATAGATTCAAGTCCTAAACCAGGTAACTATGAACGTGACTTTATTTGGAAATAGGGTTAAGATGAGGTTATATTGGGTACAGCGCGCCTCAATCCAGTGACTGGGGTCAGACACACAGTGACAAACGGACACACAGAGAATGCACGTGAACACAGAGGCAGAGACTGGAGTGACGCATGCACAAGCCGAGGACTGCCCAGGGCTGCTGGGAGAGAGGCCTAGGACAGACCCGCCCCTAGTGCCTTTGTATTTGAACTTCTCCTGGGAGGAAGGGCCTTGCCAGGCCTCTGAAATCTCCTGAAGGCAAAGGGTGAGTTCCCCAAAGCTGTCTGCCATCGCAGGACTCAGGCCAGGTGACTGATGACAGGCTTCTAGCCAGAGCCGAGGCAAAGGCAGAGCTGTCTGCCTGTCCTGGGCCCCCCTGCGTGGTTCAGGGGAGGGCAGCTTGAGCGGTTCTGGGTCAGGAGCTTGTGTTCTGGGCAGGAAATGGTAAAAGCAATGTGCCGTTAAAGTGTGGTGTCGTCCAGATCACGGTGCCATCTGAGTGCCAGGGGAATCAAGCTGCAGCAGGGTGAGGGGTGGCCCTGTGTTGCCAGATTAAGGTGGAGGATTATTAATGGTCCTGGTGCTACTGTAACAAAGCACCACGAAGGGGGTGCCTAAACCGCATGCGTATTCTCTCAGCTCCGGTGGCCAGCAGTCAGATCCCACTGGGGGCTCCAGGAAAGAGTCCTTCCTGGTCCCTTTTGGCTTCAGGCAGCTGCTGGCCTCCTTGGCTTGTGGGCTCAGCTCTCTGCTTGGTTTTCACGGAGACTTCTCCTCTGTCTCCTGTTATCGGGACACTCATCACTGGATTTAGGGCTCACTTGCATAATCCAGGAGGAGGCTCTTCTTTCAAGATCTTTATTGATGTCTGCAAATCCCCTTTTTCCAAACAAGGTTACATTCACAGGTTCCAAGGGCTAGGACGTGGACATAGCTTTGGGGGCCACCAGGCAGCCCATGGCAGGGGAGTTGGTGAAGACCTCTACCAGAAATGACCTGGTCAAGCTGGGAGGGAGAGCTGGTACCTGGGGAAAGAGCTGCAGGCAGAGAGCATCTGAGGCCGAGTCCTGACCTGGGGGTGGGGTGGGGCGGGGGGCAACTGAAGTGTTCAAGAAATAGCAAGGAAACCAGCGCGTTGGGGCAGTGGGGTTGGAGGGGAGGAACTGCACGTTTGCCGTGGTGCTGAGGCTGTGGCCTTCACTGGGAGCTTGGGGAAGTTTGGGGCAGATGGGGGGACATGATGGGACCTCCCTTCTCACAGGGTCCTTGGTGCCACAGGGAGGATGGAGATGCGGGGCAGGGGCAGAAGCAGGAGGGCCAGCAGCTTGGCTACTGCACTAACCCAGGCGCTAGGTATGGGGCTGGCAGGGAAGGGGAGGAGAGGCTCTCGGTGTGAGCTCTCATGGTTGGGGTGGGGGGGAACCAGGCATCTCAGTGCCACCTCCCACCCAGGGCGACCTCCTCTCTGATAGATTTCTGATTGTCATCTTCTCAAACAGTCCTCCCGCCTCCTCCCCAGCCTGACACTGGCAGCTATTGTTCCTAGGAGCAGGGAGAACAGCTGGAGGTGTAGGGGGGAGGCCCATAGGGGACCCCAGGCGTCTGACGCCAGAGGGTTGTGCCAGCCCCGGCAGGGAGTCACATTTCATTGCTCTCTCCGCGGCATTTCTGACAATTAAACCTGCGTTCCTTGTGCTGATGGCTTAACCTGGCCTCAGGGAGAGTGCTTCCCTCCCCCAAGACCCCTCCCCCAAGACCCCTCGCCCACCCTCTCCCCATTCCTCTCCCTCACTGGGCTCCTCCTTGCTCCCCTCCTTTCCCCTTCTCATTTCCTTTCCTTTCTTCCTCCCCCCTCCCCTGGTCCCCTCCCCTTGCCCCCTGCCCCTCTTTCCTCCCTCCCTCCTTGTGCCCTTTGCCTGGAAGCTGAGCCTCCAGGCCCCTGGGAGGGCTGAGGGAGCAGGATCCGTGAAGTCCTTGCACCGATTTTCAAAATGAACGTTGCTTTTCATACTCCATCCCTCAATCCTTATCTCCTCTGATTTACTGGATGGACCCCTTGGCACTGACCAATCCGAGGCCCTGACCTCGGTGTCTTCTGCCTGTCTCTGTTCACCAGACAACTCTAGTTTATCTCCTGATTCACTCAGGTGACCCCATGTCCCCTATGCCACAGCGAATGCGGTCGAATGCGGCCCAGGGACGATAAATTGTTACTTGTAGTAACAACACCCCTGATGGATTAATTGACCCTTCTTGGGGGTGGGGCAGGGGGGGTGATGACTCCTCTCATCTTGGTCCCTCATGGACAGAATCCCACCTTTTCTATCTCTCTCCCTTTTGTTTCTGTCCCCACCAGCCAGGTTCCTACCTGGGCAGCCAAGGCAGGACATTTTGGAAGGTAGTGTGAGTGTAGACAGCAGTGTAGACAAGGGTGTTGCTAAATCTTTAATCAGCACTAGAGGTTCCACAAAACTGCCCTTTCCCAGGGTAGAGCCGTCGTCACACCATACACACCAGGCCAAAGGCTGCTTCGGGGGGCTCTTCCTTGTTGGGGTGGGGACTGTGTCTGGCCCCCAGCCCGTGGAGGATGGGTCTCTGCTGCCCCTTCCATTTCTCTGTGGCTCTAAGCATCCCGTTCCTCTGTCCTCGTCACCTCCTAACCCCTGGCGACCACTAACCTGCTTTCTGTCTATAGAGTCACCTCCTCTGGATATTGCATATAAAGGGAATCATGCAATGTGTGGCCCTTTGTGACTGGCTTCTTTCACTAAAAACACTGTTTTCAAGGTTCATCCATTTGTAGTGTGTATCAGGACTTCGCTCTTTTTCATGGCTGAGTAATAAATATTCCAGCGAGTGCATAGACTGCTTTTTGTTTATCCATTTATCCGTTGCTGGGCATTTGGCGGTTTCGTGTTTGGGCTGTGGCGAATAGTGCTCTATGAACCTGAACAAGTTTTTGTGCGGACACGTGTTTTCAGTTCTCTGGGCCTCCAGGTTGTATTCGCTGCCCCTCCTCATCTGGTGGACTTCCTGTGGACTCTGGGGACACTGAGTGCAGTGGATGGGTGGCTGTGGGTGTCCCATCATCATGGGTCACCATCTGCCCTTGGCTGGCCCAAGCCCTTTCATAGAGGCCCAGCAGCTAGGGTGACGCTGTTACTGTGCCCAGTACACAGTGAGGAAACTGAGGCCCAGGTCCCCTCCCTGGTGGTTGCAGCGTCAGGCTGTGTGTCCTCCTTGCAGCTCTCCAGGCCCTGTTTCCAGATCAGAGGAGGGCCGTGGGGTGTGTGGGATGCGAAGCCAGTGTACCGAGGGGTGGTCCTTCTCTAGAGCCTCCTCTGTTCCTGGCCCGCCCTGAGCACTCAGTTAGAATGTCTGAACCCTCACACAGCACCCTCATGACATATGTACTGCTACTGTTCCCATTTGGTAGATGAGGAAACTGAGGCACAGAGCATCCGAGTCATGTGCCGTGGTCATAGGCCTTACGTGTCGGGGCCGGGACTAGCACTCAGGCAGTTTGGCTCCAGAATCTACTACCTGAACCCTGACATTTTGCTTTGTGGGTAAGAGGCAGACATTTAGACGGAGATGGAGGGAAATTCGGGGCCCCGCTGGGTGAGGAGAGACTTAGTCTTCCAGAGCCTTCTGCATCGCAGTTTCTTACTGAGGCGAGTCCGAGTCCGGGACTCTGTAAGCCTCTGCCCCCGCCCCCTTGCCTTCTTACAGGTCCCTGGGGAGCCCTACTCCTGCTCCCCACCCATTTCCTTGCCCACCTTCTTGGGCTTGGCCACTCCTGGGACACCCAGCAGCTCCCGCCCATCCCAGCCACCCCAGTCAGATCAGTGGCCCTTCAGCCTGTTCCTGCTCCACATGCAGTGTCCGATTGCCCTCCCAGGAGACAGAGCAGAGACCGTCCACCAAGGGGTGTCATTTTCATAGCAGGTGTGGCGGGCAGTTGGGGCAGCCAAGACTCCCCAGGAAGAGTGGGAGCCAGATTGGATGGCTGGCACTCTGGGGGGGAAGGGGGCAGGGCCCCTCAGTGTGATTTTTCCGCTTGACACCCAGCACCCCCTCCCTGAGGTTTCAGCGAGAGCCCCAGAGCCCTCCCCTCCGGCCTGTGCTCCTGAAATAATAATCGCCCCCAGCAGCTGGGTTCCGTGCTGAGCCAGTGCTGGCGGGTCCCCCAGGGAGCAGCGTGCACACAAACCACAGGTCTCTGTCACCCCCCACCTCCTGGGACAGCGTGTGCTGTCTTCGCTCAGATTTCAGTTTTAGTTTTTAGCTTGCCCTCGCTCCCTTCCTGGGCCACGGTGCCTGCTGCCTCGAATTTCAGTGTTTCCTTTGGCCGGTCCACCGATTTCCAGCCAGTTCTGACACCAGCTTCCTGTAACAGCCAGCCCTCCTGAGGTTGGGGCCAGACTTCCTGGAGTCAAGTCTAGGCTCTGCCACTGGCCAGCTGTGCAGCCTTGGCACACGACTCCACCGCTCTGTGCCTGCACTTCCTTATCTGTAAAGCAGAGATAAGTGGCACCTCCCTTTATGAAAGAGACAGAAAGCGATCAACCGCATTAAGTGCCTAGCACAGTGCCTGGCTCACCGTCAGTGGATTTGGTGCTGGGAGAAGCACGCCTCAGGCTCAGAAATGACACAGAAGAGGCAGCATCGACCTCAATGGGGAGCAGAGCAGTGTGATACTTGAGAGGGCTTTGAGGGGTGTGTAGGAGTTTTCTAGATGGATGGGGAGAGGCTAAAGGGGCCCTTCATGTAAAAGAAATCCCAGTCAAGGAATGGAAGTTTGTCCTTTGTGGATGGACTCCTCCTTCCAAGTGGGGAGGGAATCATGATGTGGTAGTCGTGCTAAAATCCTCTGCCCTGGACATGTGGCAAGGCTGGGATGATCATTGCCTATTTGCTGGAAGTGCTTGGTGTGGTCAGTTTCCAGGAGCTGAGACGAGCTGGTGCAGACAAAGTCTAGCAACCTCTTTTTACCCGGAGGCCACCAGTTCTGCTGCTAGAGCGAACCATGCATTGTACTGGACAACCGCTCTATGTGTGGCACTTTGGGAGAGGTGGTAAGAAACCTGGAAGACGTGTAGTAAGGACGGTCCTGTGCTGCATGCGTCCCTTTGCGTTAGCTTCTTATTCTCACAACAGCCGAATCGGGAGACACTTTCGTTTTTTATATCCCCGTTTTACAGATGAGGAAACTAAGGCCCAGAGCCATTACTTGCAACTCCCCGAGGTAAACCACTGGAAAGTAACAGAGCTGGGATGCAGTCCAGCCCTCCTTCCCCATCTGTACACTTAGCCACTTTACTTAGCAGCCTCTGCGGAACATGCTGCCCCTTTTCCATTAGGCCCCCAGGCTTAGTGCCCCTTGGAGGCCAGCCACCTGGGCTGAGTCTTCTCACCTCTGGATTTCACATTCTCACCTGTAAAACGGAGCTGCTGTTGCTAACAACCCTCCTAGTTGTCATGTTCAGTTGGAGGCTCAGATGGTTGCAAAAGGCCTTTGTAAGCTAAATGCCCTCCTTGTGCTGGCTGGCTGTTGCCCTTCCCCAGAGAAGAGCAGTAGATGTGTGAGATGTAAGTGGTCCAATGACAGAACCTTCCAGAATCTGCCAGAACATTCCAGAACCTTCTGCATATTGGCTGCATTTAATCTGGGGGTGCCCTGGGTGGTGCTGAGTTCTGCCAGGTGAGCACAAAAGCAAATGCACTCTGAGCCGGGCCTTGCAAGGTGGTGAGCCAGTGGATACCGGGAAAGGCTAGCACTCAGCTCGGAGAGCAGGGGCCGGGGCCAGGCGACCTGGGTTCAAGTCCCCACCCTAGCTCTTATCACTTGTGTGGCCTTGGCCAAGTCACCCAACCATTCTGTGTCTCAGTTCCCCCTCCCTAACAGGCGGATAATAGCAGTTCTTATCTGTGGGGGTGATATGAAAACAGTGCTTTGCATGGGTGGGAAGCATCTTTTCAATGCCAGACTCTGTTCTAAACGCTTTGGAGTAGCTGCTGTTATGACTGCCTAGGTAATGGGAGAGGGAAACAGGAGTGTGTGGGTGGAGGGGAGCTCATGGAATTAAATCTCCCCGTCTGTGACCTTGAACCCTGGCCAAGTCCCTCTTTCTCTCTGAGCCTCAGCTTCTCCATCTGTAAATTGGGCTGATTGTGAGGGCTGGAAGAGTCCCTTGGGGCTCACGGGCCCAACCCCGGCCCAGCACACAGTTGGTGCCCCATGAACCATAGTTTCTGTGCCCTTTCCCTTCCACCAGCCAGTGCCCAGCCCTGGGCCTCTGTCTCCACCTGCTTGGCAGGCCCTGTGGGATCGGGTGTCCCAGAGGCGGCGGGCTGAGACCTGTGGGCCTCACAGCTGCACACCTGAGAACCTGCTGGCAAAGTGTTGCTTAATTAATTGACTTTGTGAGAGGGAGCCTGTCCCCGCGTAAATCTACCAGCAGGCCCTTGTGCTCGCCGCCGGATGCAGCGAGTGCAAGACTGGACTTTAAATAAGGGTGCGGTTATTGTCTGAATAATTGAAGAACGTCGGGAGACAGCAGGCCTGGGCGCAGCGTCCTCCCATCCATGGCCAGCTGGCTTGTGGGCCCATCCCCGTGGGCACAGGCTTGCTCTGCTGGCAGCCCCGTAGCCCACAGATGGGAGCAACTTTCTGACCCATGCGCTGGTTATAACCCCCTGGCAACCCTCAGGAGGAGGCTAGATGCTGTGCCCCCAGTTTCCAGATTGAGAAACTGAGGCTGGGGAAGTGCAGAGGCAGAGCGTGGGCCTGGAATCCAGCGACCCAGATTTGGTGAAGCTGGTTCTGTTTTCTTACCTGTGAGGGGAAGAGGTGGCCCCACTTGCGAAGACCCTCAGGTTTGTGATGTTTCACCCACAGAGGCCTGTGGATCTGCAGTGGGTGCACTTTCATGGGGCGCAGCAGACCCTGCTGTGTCCTGTAGGAACATAACCCTGACTGAAGCTGAACTGTAGCGTCCCTGTTCCTCCAGTCCTGACCCTGCAGTGAGACAGGCCATCAGGGGCCTGGGCCCGTGCACGGCTCCAGCCTCTGTTGTCCCCTTTGAACAAGGGTGTGGGTGCTAGGCTCAGACTACGGGAGGGGTTGGGACAGGGGCTGCACTTCTGTTTCCACCGGTGATGATGTCTTCTGGATGTAAATTGCTTTTTGTTTTTTTAAGTAGCCGGTGTGAATTATTCTTCTAGAAACAGAAACAACTGGTTGATTGTAAGGAGTAGCAAGGAAATGATAGGAGGGGTGCAGAAATGGTAGAAATCACAAAGGACCCTCAAGTGACAGAAGCCAGGGAGAGGCTACAACTCGGATGACAGCAGCTTCCCAAGGACCAGGCCTGTTGGAAATGGCTTCCCGCACATTGCACACCTTCCTCATAGCCCTGGGGAGGGCTGTTACCTACCCCAGGTCTATAGATGGGGAAGTGGAGACACAGAGAGGGTAGCTAACCTTCCCACATCACACAGTAGAGTCAGGACTCGGACCCAGGCATCTGGAGCCCCCCAGCCCCCTTTTTCTCTGTATCCAGCTCTTCTGCCCTCCCTGGCTCTCTGGGCGGCCCCTCCCATTCATGGTCTTTGCTCTGCTGTGATAACATGAGGGAGGGTGGCATCTCCCCTGTGCCCACCCCTGGGGTCTATGGCATCTCCAGCTTCCCTGGGCACAGTTGTACCTGAGTTGAGCCTGAGGCATCTACCTGCTTAGTTCGTATTCAGCCTTGATTCCTCAACACCTGTCCTCGGCCCCGGGCCAAGTAACCCACTGCCCAGATGGTGTGGTAGGGCCCCTTCTGCCACCGCCCACAATGGCAGGATTTATAATCGTCAGAATGCTATCTGGAACATTCTGGGCAGTGTTCACGCCACCACACCTCCCAGACAAGTGGGGGACAACCTGAGCCTAGAGACAGGCACCTCAGGGCCACCCACTCATGGTGTCCTGTGCCTTGGAGGCATCCCTTCTAGCCCCTGCCTTTCCCCAGATGATAGCATAGGCCCAGAGACGGAAAGCAACTTGCCTGCAGTCACACAGCAGGGTGCAACCAGGTCCCAGGTCCAGCCGTGGCACAGCCAGTTCTCACATCAGGAGGAAGCGGAGCATTCTGCCCTCTCTTCCCCAGTGCCTTCACCCCTGCCTGCATTTCATTTTTCAGAGCAGGGAAGGAGGGAGCCGGGTGCAGCCCCTCCGAGTGCTGTGCTGGCCCTGGGAGGGCATCCGTCATCCCGCAGCCCCGCGCCGGCACCACCACATTAAGGACAGATGGATTACAGCTAATGAGCCTGCTTGCACCATTAACACTCGAGAGCCTTCCCGGGATTAAAGCCCCGCGCAGCCCGCCGGGCCGGCTTGTCACTCTCAAGGTGGCGCCGAGGCGGCTGGCTGTGCATCAGTGCGCCTAATTGTTCCTGTAATTGGGAGCCTGATGCCAGCCTCCCCGGGGACGGCAGGCTGGCAGGAGCTGCCCTCCATGCCCCTACCCCTGCCTCTCCTGTCTACCTGACCCCTGCCCAACCTGTTCCCCCAAGCTGCTGCTTGCAGCCCCTCCTGCCCCTCAAACACCTGCTAGAAAGAACAGTTCCTGTGCCCAGTGCCACCCTGGACCTGGACCTGACCTAGGGTGCTGGGGGGATGCCTCACCTCAGCAGAGCCCCTGTTCTCGCCCCAAAGCCTTCTAGGGAGGTGTCGTGGCCCCATTTTACAGATAGGAAAGTAATCGGACGGTGCTGGGATTTACCAACACCCGGACCCACATTGCAGCCCCTCTCTCTCTCTCTCTCACATACACACTCCCCTACTTTCTCCCAGTTTTGTACACATGTGTACTCACATACTGACAATAAACAGACCTCTACACAATACACACCCACACACACCCAAACATTCTCACACTCATGCATTCACACTCATGCACATTCACTCACCTCTACTATCTTACACACACATTCCCACAGACGCACCTCACCCACACTCATTCGCATGCTCCCTCTCCCATTCTTACCGTCAGTCACACATTCAACCAGCACACACATTTTCACACAGTTCACTGACACTGTCTCACATATGTGTGAATACACGTGTATACTCAGAAACACGTACACAATACCTGCTCATCCTCACGTGCGCTCACGCCCACATGTCTCCTCTCACATTCACACACACACACACACACGCATGCACAAGAGTCCTGGGAAGCCCCCCAAGGGCAGCACACCCCCATTTTCCCCAGTGTCTGCGTTGTGTGGAGTCACAGTTGCCCTAGAGTGTTGGCAGCTCAGTTCAGGAGGATGGCATTTCTCCCATTTTAGGATCTCACGATTCTGAACTGCTGTGGCCTTGCCTCTGTGGGAAACCTTCCGTGGCTCCTCGTGGCCAGCTGGCATGGGTATGAAGTGCGCTCTTGGTGGTGGTAAGGAGGCTCTCGCCTGCCTGTCTGGCCTTATCTCCCCCTCCATGGCTATGTGGGCCGGTTGCGCCCTCTGCTCAGAGCACCCTCCCCTGTCTTCCCCATCTCTTGCCTTCCAACCATACCCCCTCCTCCACAAGCCCCTTCTCCCCCACCCCAGGGTGCCAGCCCTTCTAACTGGGGTGGGGTGGGGGGCACACTCCTCTGTTCCTGACTTGAGAGGGAGCCTCACGCTCACTTCTCTGCCATCTCAGCTCCTGGTTGCCCCGGGTGCATTTGTTGGAATGAGTGTAGATGTTACCAGACACAGGCTGCAGAATTAAGGCTAAATTGGAGGGGGTTTTGTCAGTTTGTCCCATGGTTGTTTTGTGCCAGCCTTGGCATGTTCTCCAGTCAGGAGAAACCAGAGAACTCTCCCCTCCTCTCTTTCCTGATAGAGAGGCAGAGACCTCAGTTCCATTTGGTGTAGGCACCCCAGGGACCCAAGGGGTCCACCCAGTGCTGAACATGCCCCCAGGGGATTCCAATGCAGGGATCCATGAGCCTCGCCTGGAGGAACAGGGCCCCAGGCCCCAGAAGGTTCCGGATGCTGCCCTGCTCCCGCAGATGGGCCCGCCGTCCACGTGGGAAGGGACAGAAAGCAGAGAAGGAGCAGCTCAAGTGCATGAACTTGGCTGTTAACAGTTCATTCCCATCAGCACTGCACCACACCGGGAAGGCTCTATGTTAACGCAGACCTATGGTAGTTTTCAACTCCGGATGGCTGGGTCTGCCTTTCCCAGTAAGCTTTTCCTTCCGGCTCTTTCCTGGAGAGCTGAGTCTAAGACGCCGGACGACCCTTGTGCGGTCCATATTTGTAGCCTGGCGAGGTGATTAAATAAAACGGGAGTCTCATTGGGAGCCAAGCAAACAGGAGCTCATTTAAATCTCATAGTAACTGCATGGTGCCTTGTATTCTTATTTCTCTCTGACAGACAGGAAACTGAGGCACAGAGTGGCCGCATGACTCGCCCAGGTCTCATAGCTGGGAATGGCAGGCCAGGATTTGAACACAGCAGTCTGGTCCCGAGTCCACGTGAGGACCCCTGGCCGTGCAGCCGTGATTGAATAGAACAGGAGCAGGGAGCTGGGCCCTCAGAGGCCAAGGCCGTATCCTTGGGAGAGAAGGCAGGTGTGGCGTAATGAGAAATATGTACTATTTGGTCTCTGCCGCCGGTTCCTGACACGAGCTTCTAAAACCCTTGGAACTTCCTGGGTGATAGGCGCATCCGTGTCCTAATGAGCAACTCTGGGTGGGCTCCTGGACGGCTATTGCGTGGGGGCCGGTCACCAGAGAGACCCAGCCATGATTGGAAGCTTAGAACTTTCAGCCTCATACCCCACCGGCCTCCAGAGGGAGGAGGGGGGCTGGAGGTCGGGTCAGCGATCAACCACTTCTGTGCAGTATCGGGAGGTGCTGGGAGGAGGGGAAGCCCAGAGTGAGCACGGAGGCTCGGTGCCCCACCCCCATCCCTCACCCTCAGCAGCTCTTCCATCTGCTGTATCCTTTATAATAGACCCGTAAATCTACGTGAAGTGTTTCCTGAGTTCCATGAGCCCTTAATCTGCTAGGATTATGGAACCTGAGGAGGGGTCACGGGAGCCCCTGATTTATAGCCAGTCGGCCAGAAGTAACGGAGACTTACAATTGGCATCTGAAGCAGGGACAGTCGGGGGACTTGAGTCTGACCCGTGGGGTCTGCGCCAACTCCAGCCAGCGAGTGACAGAGAACCGGTGAGTTGGTTGTTATAGAAACCCCCACACATGTAGCGTGAGAGTGTTGTGTGGAAAGAAACAGGTTCCTTACGGAGCGAGGAACAGAGGAACCCCAAGACTGGCTCCTGGCTTCACAAAGGGCTGCTCAGGCCATGGTGACCTGTCTCTGATATCCTTCTGTGTCACCTCTCATTCCTCTGGGTCACCGTCATTCTGTGTCACCTCTCATTCCTCTGGGCTCTCTGCAGGGCAGCAGCAGCAGCAACGAGGGGTCAAGGGACATTGGCAGCCCTGGCCATAGAGGCTTCTAACAGGCGCAGGCAAGGGGAGCCTGGGAGAATGGCCTTCAGCCGGCCCGGCAGCCGGCCCAGCTTCACAGTGACCTTGCAGGTGGCTACCCTGCTGTCTGCAGGCAGGAAAGAGTCAGAGGGAAAACAGAAATAGACTGGGCTGCTCCAGGGGCATCTGCCCTACCGGAGGGCACCAGCCTTGCCCACCTCATGGTGTTAATGGTCCTTCCAGCTATTGTTTCCAGAATATCCGCATCCTCTTGCCATCTACTGTATGCTTACACGTGTGCTCAGTATGGAGGGAGGAAAAGACCTCACCTCTGGTCTCTGTCACTCACTCATTTCTTCGTGCCGCTGACACCGAGTGTCATCTGCAGGGCTCTAGGCACTGTGTTAAGCTTCAGGAAACTCGGGGTCTAGTTGAGAAAGAATTGTGACTTATTCTTCTGATAGCACATCCAGACTGCCGGCTCCCTGCCGGGTATTAAACGGACTCATTTGGTTACAGCGTGCTCGTAGTCAAACAGGGAAGGACAGATGCCTAAGTGACTCAAGTTCATGGTGGAAAACAACCATGAGGGAAGGGAGCACAAGATGCTGTAGGAGCAGGCTTCCCTTAGGCGGTGATGTTGGACTGGGGTTTTGAAGGATGCCTAGGAGTTTTGGTGGTGGCGAATGGAGGATGGAGTGTTTGAGACTATGGAAGGAGGGCCTTGTGGGGCTTTCTGGGAGGAATTTGAGCAGATCAGGGAATTAGGCCAGGACAAGAATTAGGCAAGAGCCGGGGGAAGTAGTGGGTAACCTCTTGGAGCCAAAGTGGGCTGGGCCCAGGGGAATGTATACGGTGCCATCAGTGATGGTAGAGAGTTGAGGTAGCAGAAGACTTCTGACGCCAAGAGCCCCCCAGGGGACCGATTTGGGGTGATGGGAAATCAACATTGCTGTATACTTTTATTTCTTTAATGATTACTTTTTATTTTTTTTGCATTGATTCTTCTGCACATGGTACAAAATACACAACGAAAAATGAGTCTGGAGTGGGCCGTCCAGTAGAATTTTCTGCGATGGTGGAACGCGTTCTATATTTGTACCATCCCATGTGGTAGCCACTAGCTATATGTGGCTTGTGCAACTGAGGAATGAAATTTTGAATTTTATTTCATTTTAATTAGTTTAACTTTGAATTTAAATCACCTCTTATGGTTAACGGCTACTGTGCCAGGCAGCATAGCTGTGGAGTGCAGATGAAGCCACCTCCCTGCCCCCAGCTGCTCCTCCCCTATCCTGGGCTTTTGAGCAGGGCTGATGGGATTGTTCTAAACAAAGGCCGCCCCCCCCCCCACACACACACATACCAGGCGAGGTCCTTTTTGCCTACTCCCCTCATTTCTCGCGGGGTGCAGCGGGCTTATCCCAGCCACCGGAGGGCTTATCCCAGCCACCGGAGGACTTATTGGGGAGTTTGGTGGTTTGTGGCTGGAGCACCCATCCTGTCTCTGCAGGGACTCAGAACAGGCTGCAGAAGCTCCTGACAGAGATGGGGGTGGGGGTGACAAAGTAACAAGTCACCTCTCTAAGAAGCGGGGACTGTGCAGCCCGTGGACTCGGGCATGAGGCCAGCACGGCTCTCTGAGTCTTGCCTCTCTGGGTCAGTTACTGAATGACCCACGCCACCTTTGGAAAAGGATCGGCCCTTCCGCAGCTGTATCCTGCGTGAGGAGGCTCAGACTCCATATGTACTGGAGTAAAGAGTGTCCCCCCAAAATTCACATTTTCACCCAGAACCTCAGAATGTGACCTTTTCGGGAACTAGGATCTTTGCAGATGTCATGTGGGAGTAGGGTGGACCCTAAATCTGATGACTGGGGTCTTTATGAGAAGAAGGACACACAGACAAGGGGAGAGGCCATATGAAAACAGGCAGAGATGGAAGTGAAGCAGCCACGAGCCAAGGGACGCGAGGGGCCCCCAGGAGCTGGGAGAGGCAGGAAGGATCCTCCCCTAGAACCTCCGAGGAAAGCGCAGCCCTGCTGATGCCTCGGTTTCTCAGACTTCTGGCCTCCAGAATATGAAAATGACTTTGTATTATTTGAAACCCCTAGTCTCTGCCCCAGACTGCACACAGAGGACATGGTGGCGCTGACCTGTCCTTGTTCTGCTGGATGTCGCCTGGTATCCCCTGTGCTGGGCATCAGGCTGTTTGCCTGGCTCCATGCCAACGCTCCCATGGACTGGGGCTTTCAGGAACACCTCTTGTATTAGCTGGATAAGACTGTCTTCTGAAGATCCATGCCAACCATTATGTGTTCACCTGGGGTGGCAAGGCTCTGATGGAGAAAGCAGGTGGCCAGGAGCCTGGAGACCCAGAGTCTCCTCCCCCTGTGACTCACATCTCTGCCTCAGTTTCCTCATCTGTGAAAAGGGGCCATGGGGTAGGGCATATGAGGTCTGCAGAAGCATCAGCCATTTCAGCACTGTCCTTAGAGCCCTGGATTATGAATTTGACCTCCCAGGCTCCAAGCTGGCCCCCAGAGATGTCCAGAGGTGAGTGTCGTAGGTAAGAGGCTGGCAGATGTTGTTGAGGCTGTTACCATGGAGATGCCAGCTCACTCCCAGGCCTGCCCACCTCACCCACCAGTCCTTGCTGCCCTCTCAAAGGTGCTAGATCAGCCCGGCCACCACAGAGGGGCACCCTATGTAGAGGTGGACACACAACCAGCAGATGCTTCAGCTGCCCGACTTTGATCCCAGGCCTGGGCGGGAGAGTATTGCTGACACCCTGGCTTTAGCTCAGAGCACTGTATCCATCAATATAAGAGGAGGCTCTGTGCAGTAATAGCGTGGGGCCTGCCGGGCAATTGATTTAAATCATTTTATAGAGAACCTATGTAAAATAAAAAGCCTTTAATCACATTTGTATCCATTTCCAGGCTCAGTAAATCAATTTGAATTGAGCTGGGTGCCACAGTTACAGCTGATTAGCGTGTGTATATATGGTCAAATTAATGCTGGCCAAGTCTGCTGCATGGGGCACAGCCATTAGCTCCTGCCTGAGCCTGCCCGCTCTCGTGGGGGTGGGGACTGCACCCTGGACCCCGATCACAGGGCCGGCTTCTCTCCTCCCTCTGGCTGCCTGGGTACCCCCAGCCTTGTTCCAGGTGGTTCCTGTGGGTGCCAGGAGGAGGGGGTATAGCCGGGCTTCACATGTCCCCCTCATCCCTGGGGCAGAATTTGTGCAGCTGGAAAGAGCTTTTTCAGCCGCTTCTGGGGCAGTTTCTGTGCCTGAAGCTCTCCCTGCCCCCTCCCCACTGGCAGCCTTGGGTGGGCAGCCTTGAGTGGGCTGCCCTGGCTGAGTTCCCATGGTTAGTGTGGGCATTGATTGAGGCCTCTGCTGGCTGCATCCCTGGGGCCAGGAGAAGGGACCCAGCATCCATGTGCTCCTTACCCGGTACTTGTGGAGCACCTAGGACCCATTGGGAGCCATGCACAGAGCAATCTGTGCCCTTGGGGACAGACCATAGACCAGCACATCAACAGAAGAGATGGGGTGTTGGCAGATGTGGGTGCTCTGGGGAGAGGGTGGTGGGGCTGGGTTTTTGTTTTAGAAGAGAGTGGGTTGGGAAGGTGGCGTTCGATGGACGGACGGTTTGCAGGCAACCAGGGGGGGAACCCAGAAGCCAGTTGTCCGGGGGAGGATGCTGGGGCAGAGGGAATGGCGAGAACCAAGGCTGGAAGGGGAGTAGGCCAATGTGGCAAGTGGAGCAAGCGAGGGCACAGGCTGGGTTGCAGGTGTGGTGAGGAGCCAGACGGGCATCCTTGAAGGGTCTGAGCAGGGCCAGGCATGACCCCCAGGCTGTGGAGCAGAGGGAGGAGAGGAGCGCAGAAGCAGAGACCTAGTGAGCAAGGAGGTAAGAAAACGGCAGAGCAGGGTCTTGTCCTCCAAGGGTGAGGCAGTGAGGTGCTCAGGCCATGTGGGACCCTGGAAACCATATGTGGGCTGAACAGGGGCAGAGAATCCAGGGGAGTGGGGGTACACAGGGCCTGGCTGTGTCTGCCAGGTCAGTGATGGCAGTGGCCTGTGGCCCATGTGGACAAGAGGTGAACTGTCACCCTGCCCTTGTCCCCACATGGGTCTCTGGGACTGTTCTGAGTGTCCAGGGGGGGTTCTGGGGCAGCTTTCTGCTGCCGGGCACCACTGCGGTGCTGGGGAGCTGACCCCGGGGCAGGCAGCCAGGCCTGGAGAGCTGGCTACGGCTGGCCACCCAGTGCCACACCCCACCCCTTGAAGGCCACTGGAGCCAGATGGGCTTGGGGAGTCTGGGATCTAGATAGCAAGTGTATTTGATCTATAAATAAATTGAGTCTGACTCTTCAACGAGTTTGGTCCTCCCTGGGAGCCGCCCAGACAGGCCTGTGCAGCCGTCTCCTCAGCCCTGTCTCTGGCAGGCCGCACCCACTGAACCTCGTGGGTGCCTCCCATTCAAGCCCTACCTCTCAGATGGATTCTCCACCCTCCTTCCCTCTCACCTGGCTGGTCTTTCCCAGGCATTTCCTCAACAAGGACAGTGTCAGTAAGTACATACCTGGTGCTTAGGAAACGCAGCCCCTACTCTGGGGCCTCACCCCTATCAACTTATGTAAGATGCACAACAGTTGCACAAGGCAGATACTTGTATGTCCTTGTTTTACAGATGGGGAACTGAGTCCCAGAGAGGTTCAACAACTTGCCTGACGTTGCACAGCTCAGAAGTGGCAGGGCTAGATTCGAACCCAGGTCATTTCCAGATCCCGCGCCCTTAATTCCCTGCCAGGCTGCCTAACAGAGGAATCTGTCCATGAAGGATTATGACATGTGACTTCATGGTGCCTTTCCTGAGGTTGCCTGGCCTCCTGGTACTGGATCCACATCACACATGTTTGTCCTACAAGTGTTTGTTGAGCATCTGCTATGTGCCAGGCTCCATGCCTGGAGTTGGGGACATAGCAAGGATGGAGGGGCATGCGTGTGTGTGTGCACGTGTGTGCCCGTGTGTGTGTGTGTGTTGGAAGGAAAGGATATGTGTGTATGTGACCATAAATACACCGAATAGGTGATTGATGTGGTACTGATATGTGTTAAGAAGAAAAGGAGCCAGGGCAGAAGAGACTCAGGCGCTAATGTCAGTGGGGCAGCCAGGGGAGGCCTGTGTGGAAGTGACTGAGCAGAGGGGCCTGAAGGGAATGAACCCTGGAGAGTGCTCCAGTGAGCTGGGGCAGCATGTGAAAAGGCCGAGGCAGGCCCTTACCTCAGGACTTTCCCAGCAAACCTGGTTTGCGGTTGTAGACTCGGTGTTCTAGGGCTGCCACAGCAAAGTTCCCCAAACTGGGTGTATTAAAACAGCAGAGGTATATTCGCGCACAGTTCTGGAGACCAGAAGTTTGAAATCAAGGTGTGGGCGGGGCCTCTGAAGCCTCCAGGGGAGGCGCCTTCCTGCCTCTGCCAGCTTCTGGAGGCTGTTGGCAATCCTTGGTGTCCTTTGGCTTGGGTTGCTCCAGTCTCTGTTTCTGTCACGTGGACATCTTCTTTTAAGGGCACCCTGTATATTGGATTAAGGGACCACCCCAATCGTGTGACCTTAACTAATTATTATACATCCGCGAAGACCTTATTTCCCAATAAGGTCGCATTCTGAGGTTCTGGGTGGACATGAATTTGGGGGGATACTCTTCACCCCACTATAAACTCAGATTGCTGTAAGGGGCTCTCGGTTCACCGGTCATCTGATATAATTAGGAAGCGGAGCCCCAGTGGGCAAGATGCCTTCCTGGTGGCCGCCCCACACAGCGAGGAGGTGGCGGGCCCGCCCCTCCCCCCGCCTGGCACAGGCTCTCTGCATTGCCCTGCCTGAAAATGGGTGGACGGCATGGAGGCGGCTGCCTGGCAAGCCAGCAGAGCCTTGGCGTGGCCTGGCTCAGCCTGGCTCAGAAGCGTCTAGGTCAGGCCACCAGCCTTCCTCCAGGCTGTGGCCACGCTGGACTCTTTCCAACACCACATTATTAGAATGTGGCCGTTCTGGTGTCCTGTGGCCTTCTGGGGGGTGGGGGTAGGGGTGGAAAGGAAGGGAAAAGACCCAGGATGGCAGCGGCCTGTTTTCCCCAAAGCCCCAAAGCGGCTGGGCCTTCTTCGGGCAAATTAAAGAGACCCTCCCCCATGTGTCCTGAGGCCGCGGGGCCAGGAGAGAACACTGGAGCTGCAGTCCGGGTCCCAGGCCCAGTCCTGGCCATGTGACTCTTGGCAAGTTGCTCAAACCCTCCGGGCTTCAGGATCCTTTGCTCTCAGATGACTGATAAAAGACAGCCCTGTCTCACTGGGTTTTGAGACTCCAATGAGAATGTGTTTTGAAATCTTTGAACTGTTGAGAGGGTGTTAAGACATAATCAAGGCCTCCAGGAGGCGGGAGGCAAAGGGAGGGGAGGCTGAGTATGTGACGGGGTGGGGGCAGCTTGTCTTGCTGGAAAGGATCCAGAAGCCCGGAGACCTGAGGTAATTCATCCAAGGTCCCTGAGTGTCAGGTTCCCCATTTGTCAAGAGCCACAGACAGTAGTACCTGCCTCAGAGCATCATCGGGCGGCCTCAGCCAATCGATCGTTCTGGATCTCCGAGCAGAATAGGCCTGAAGCTTGTGTCTGGCAGGGGAGGGGGGATGCGGCCCAGAGCCGGGGTCAGCTGCTTCATTTCCCTGGGGGCTGGGCCCACGATGACAGTGACTTGACCCCACTCCCCGGAGGTGAAAGGTCCCCACTTCGCAGCCAGTGCTAATTCCTGGAACCATCCATCTCGCCGCTCCGTGGCCCTGCGTGCCATCGCTGGGATGAGTGATGGGCGGCTCTCGAGGGCCCGGCCAGGAATTGCTACAACAGGTTTATGCTGCGTGAATGATGGTGTTTGCACCGCTGACGGGCGCCACCGGGACCAACCGTGCCAGGGATGAGACTTCACAGAGAGCAGAACAATAAATATCATGGGCAGCTTCCAGAGAGAGAGCGGTGATCATGCCGAAAGACCACCAAAGGGTGCTAGGGGAGCCGGGGCCCCGGGCTGTGTGCAGATCAATGGACATTTACACAGGTTGAGGGCAGAAATGGAATTGGGGAGAGATTGACTTATTTAGAGGAGAGCCGGGACCATGCTGTCATGGGTAATAGTGGTGCCCTAGTGTTTGAAAGATTCAGAACCTATAATTCCAGGGGAGGTTCCCTGGAGGGGTTGTGTGAACAGCTAGCTGCAGGAGAGGGAAGGCGAAAGCAAAAAGAAGCTGATGTTCACAGATTCGGGACGGCGTGGCTGGCAAATGGCCCTCACCCTGGTTGTCACCGGCTGGCTGGGAGTTCAGGACCGCTCCTGTGGTCGTGTTTTCACGGAGCACCTTGTGTCTCTACCTTCCTAGACCCACTGAAGCTGTCACTCAGCATGGCCTGTGGGCCTTGCCTGGGGGACCTGCCTGGGCCTGCGGAGCCTGTGGGTTTTGAGCGTGGTTTTGGCGTTAAACCCCTTTCATTCTCCTCCTGTGGTTCACATCCGGAACGTGCCGCAGCAGGGATTCCGGGATTCCTGTGTAGCTGAAGCCGTGTAACCTGAGCCAGAGGCCTTAGCCCTCGCCCTCAGCTTCCTCATCTATAAAACGGGCTGTAGAGCTAGCCAGTGGAGGGACGTGGGTGATTAGAACAAACGAGATCACGTGTGTGAATTCTTCAGTCCAGCACCTGGCACAGGGTCAACATTCCTAAAAGGTATCTTCTGATCTTTTTAGTCAGTATTTCGAATTTATACATATTTTTGTCCTAATGTGACAGCTCAGGAACCTGCTAGCAGTGCCTGGCCTCGCGCTTCTAGGCAGCAGGATGGTGTGGGGGGAATACCTCTGCTTCTCAACTTACATCATACTCACAGCTACAGAGACCCAGTCACCCAATAAGTCCCCAGTCACAGGTTCTGGGGGTTGGCACATGGACACAGCCCACGACCAGCACTTTGCTCAAGGTTGCAGGGTCAGGAGCTCCAGGAAAGCGTGTTGCTGGTCTCCAGCACCTGCCCAGTGCCACACCAGTGTGGCAACATTTTTAGTCCTCTTAGCCTTCCTGTCAGGCCAATGCTCTGGTTATCCTCATTTTGCAGATTTGGAAACAGGCCCAGAGAGCTGTAGGGAACTGACATCACTTTTGCCCGAAGTCTCACAGCGGGGAGGGTGGGGAGCCCGGTGACTCAGGCTCTGGGACCTACATCTCTGACTGTTGTGTCTCTTTGCAGCTCAGGAGTGTCACACTTCAGTGGGCGGGGGTGGCGGGGGTACCTGGCCCAGAAGCCAAGGGACGCGTGGGCAGGGGCTGTGCCGGGTGATGGAGGATGGGCTGAGCTGTTGGGTAGCTCAGCACAGTGCCCATCCACCCCTGTTGCCCTGCAGGCCATGATCCCCCCTCTTGGGGTCCTCCCAGTCCCTGCACGGCACCAAGCTCACTTCTGCAGTAACAACCTACTGGGCTGTTGTCTGTGTCTCCTCGTCCCCACCCCCAACACCCACATATAGGTAATATACATGCACATGCTCACACATGCACACACCAGCGTGAGCCTAAGGGGCGGGCGCATGGGTTAGCTGGCTGATTGCTCCCTCGCCTGCTCTTGCACTAAGCGATGACACGCGCAGCCGCAGGGGCCGCCCAGCGGGGCCAGGTGCTCTGCAGGATGCTTGCGCTCTCAGGCTGTGAGAAGCCCTTTGTACATACACTCACCCTGGCCGTTCCTGCTGCCAGGCGTTACAGAAATAGTATCAGGAACCTCACAGCGATGACAGTGGTGACGGAAGCCAGAGTCCCAGCAGGGCCCAGAGCTTCGGCGCTCTTCAGTTTGGGGCAGCCAAGGACAGGGAAGTCATGGGGCTGGCTGGGGATGCAGGAGGGTTGTGTCTCGGATCAGTTCCAGCTGAAGGGGCAGCTGTCTGGTCCAGCCACCGGCAGGGCAGCGGGTTGGTGTGGTCAGCACACCCACCTTACTTGGGTGACAGGGTAGAGAGCGGCAGGTATTATAGGGTCATGGGGAAAAAACATCAGCTTGAGGAACTGGAAGCTTGAAGTCAGAGGGCAGGTGGAGGGGTCTGGGGAGCCCAGAGTGACCTGCACTTGGTGGAGGGAGGAGGGTGGGGCTTTTCTAGAAGGAGTTAGAGCCTGATGGGATAGGCTGGGGGAGGCACTTCAGGGTTTTGAACAGGGAAGGAAGCCCCCTTTCTGAGCCCCAAGTACCAGTGGCCCCGGGATGTGCTAGGCTATAGCCCCCAAGAGGGAGGCCTGGGCAGGTGAGGCGGGCATGACGAAGCTAGGGCAAGCCAAGTGTAAGACACTCAGTGAGATCGGGCCAGCCAGCCGTTACAGCATGATCTTCACACAGCTGGAATAATAATTTTTTTTTTTCAGTTTAACGTGAACGTACTTAATACCGCCAAACTGTATGCGTAAAAATGGTGAAGGTGGTAAATTTATTGCTATGTGCATTTTGCCACCATTGGAAACAATTTTAAAGAATTCACCTAAACCTGCATTGAAAGCTACCCCTCAGTGTCATTTCTTTTACCTGCAGAGTCAGCCCCCCCCCCCCCCACCACGTGTAAAATGATAATATGCATTGCTGGCACAGTCGTTGTGAAATGGACAGCTGCCTGGGCCTGGCAGCAGGCTCTTCACGGGAAGGGCCCCTTTTAGAAAAGCAAATGGGAGGTTGTAGCCCGACCCATGGAGCTTCTCTTTCACTTGGATCCCAGAAATCCCACACTGAGGTATAGTCCAAGGAAGTAAGCCATAACAAACAAACAACAGAACAGTTGCTAGGAAGATGTGTGTTGCTGCAGTGAAAAGCTGGAACCATACTAAGTGCCCAGCCATGGGCACTGACCTTAGCAAGGCAGAATATTAGGGTGTGAAGACAATAATCCCAGCGACTAAGGGAGTCAGAAAATAACAGGTTGCCAGGTGCCCAGAGGGGACTAAACTAGAAAAGGTTTGTTCTTTTTTACCCCCCCTCCTGTCCTTCTGGCAAAGGGAGAAGCAACCGCGAATGTGTTTTGTAGTTCACGTGGGTTCCCTGAAAACCTCCAGAGAAGTGATAAACAGATCTTTGCATCCTGGTGCTGGCTAATTTGTTTTCAATAGGTTTCAATCAATTACGTGGGGTCCTCGGGAAGGGGAAGTGCACCAGTAATTGGCTAAAATAAATCACTTGGCACTTCAAAAGCAGCTCTCCGCTGAGATGCGAGCAGCCCGGGCTTCGATTCTTAATAAACAGGCGTGCTTGTGCCCACCCCCTGGGTCCCCAGGCTCCAAGAGAACCGCACACCGAGGGTCCAGGGGGAGGGGTGCGGCGTGGCAGTGATGGATTTGGCCACTGCACAGAGGTCACCTGAGTCTGGTGTGCCAGCCGTGCCACTCTGCCTGTCCTCTCCTGTGTCCCTGGGTGAGTGTCCTGGGGTTGCAATAACGAAGTGCCAGAACTGGGCAGCTTGAACAACAGAAATCTATTCTCTCTCAGTTCTGGAGAGCAGAAGTCTTGAGATCAAGGAGTCCGCAGGGCCGCGCTCCCGCTGAAGCCTCCAGGAGGATCCTTCCTGCGTCTTCCAGTTCCCGGGGTTGGCCAGCCAGCCTGGGCGTGCCTCGGTGTGTGATTACACCCCTCCAGTCTCTGTCTCTGTCAACACGTGGCCTCCTCCCTATGGGTCTGTCTCTGAGTCTCTTCTCCCTTGTTATGAGGACGCCAGTCCTATTGGCAGTAAGAGTCCACCTTTGGTCAGCTCACATCTTCAGCACATCCACGAAGGCCCCATTTCCAAACAAGGCCACATGCAGAGGTACCAGGATTTGGGCTTGTGCACATTTTGGGTAGGACGCATTCAGCCCACCACGCCTGCTTTTGGGTGAGGGCCTAGGAGGGCGGGCTGCCGGCCGATGGATGCTGTCTCTTCTGTGTAGGAGGAAACAGGATTATTCCCATTTCACAGGTGAGGAAAACTGAGGCTCTGTAGGATGATAGCACTTGATATCCAGGCAAAGAGCGGTCTGGCCCCTCAGCCTCTGCTGTTAACTGTTGTAGCTGTGGATGAAGAGAAAGGGTCTGAGAGAAACTGGCCTTCCTTGGGGTCAGTCAGCACTGGGGCCAGCCAGAGCTAGGTTGTGTGTGGCCTGTTCGCCACCCTGACTGTGTGTCCTCTGTCCTTGAGGTCATGCACAAGCCTCAGACACTAAAAGAAGTGGGAGAAGGAATGCTAAGTGGTCAGATGGAAGGCCACTCCTGACCCACAATCGCGGTCACACGTCTGGGGTCCTCGTGGAGCTGGGAAGGGCCACATCCAGCCTAAGTGCCCACGGGTCCCTCCTTGAAGCTTGAACAAAGATCAGCCTGAGACAGTGACAGGTGGTGGCCCTGGGGGACTGAGACCAGGAAGTGGAGTGATAAAGGGCCACTCATTCCTAGACAGGCCAGGCCGGAGTCCTCCTGGAAGACGTGACTCAAACGAGGACATTCACCAGAATGTGGCCTCAGGTGATGGCGAGGGTTATCAGATGGAAAAGGCAGGATGCAGGGGTGGGGCGATGGGGTAAGGAAGTCAGAGAAAGTCCCCTCTGAGGAGGTGACGGAGCTGGTGCCTGAACAAAGAGTGGGGAGGAAGCCCCACTGGCTTCTGGGGAAGGTAGTGGGAGCAGCAGGAAGAGCATTTGCAGATGCCCTGTGTTCTGAGCATTGAGGCGTGGAAGCCACTGACCAAGGAGCCAGAGATTTCTGAAGCTAGGCCGCTTCTCTACCCTGTGGCTTTCTCTGACACCCAGGGCTCCTTCGTTTTTGTTACCACACTGCCTGCTGGGGTGTCCCCGGGGAGGCACCCCTGAGCTGGGCAGGGTGAGGGGCAGGTGTGGTCCCTGCGGCTCCTGCTGCCCCTGCACTGGCTTCCCCATCGTGGCGGCTGCCTAACAGAGTACCGCGCACCTCGAAGGAACTCCAGAGCCGCTGCTCCGAGCCAGGTCAGAGCCCCTGCGAAATTACAGCTGTAAGACACGGCGAGGGAGAGCGGGCCTCTCGCCCTGCCGGTAATTACGGCCCGCGGAGTGCAGGTTGCCGCAGTCCAATTAATTAAACACGGCAGCGACCCAAATTATGATCCCTTGCCTCGTACTGAGCAGTATTTTTAACCTTAACTGTCGCAGCTGAGCTTAAATTTCCTATCTGGACAGAAGTGTCACCCGCGGGAGGAGTGGTGTTGAACCGAACCTCGCCAGTGACAGACCCTGTAATTAGAAACTGTAGTGTCCCCAAGACTGGTCTTTAAAACTGTCAGGAGCCAAACAGCCGTCATTTGATACAAGCCTATCATTACCCACGAGCCTATTAGCTGCAGGTAAATAACATATTATGCCGGGGACAGAAAGCAGGCAGGTTGGGGAATTCGCTGATGCTTATTAGGACCAGCACGGAGGAAGATGGATGGTCACCTTCTCAGATCCTTCATTAGGAGGGAGGGTCAGGTGTGGCCGTGGTCGCAAAAGGGAGCCCCTGCTACTGACCCTGCAGAAAGCCCTGCCTCCTCGCCCACCGCCGCCCCCTGCCTTCCACTGCACTGCCTGCACATCTCTTCCAGACTGTGGTTACCGCTGATCCCGACAAGGCAGGACTCGGAGGAGACCTGGAGTGCACACACCCCACTCAGCAGAGGGCATCTCAGTGAGAGGGGCCTGGCTCCTCCCAGTGGGGTAGTCCACAAAGCCTGGACTCTGCAAGGTAGCTGGTAGAACAGCACCTGGCAGCGTGTAAAGCCCGTTTGGCCCCAGTGTACTCAGGCTGTCGGATACCCTTCTTTCCCCTGTCCTTGTACAATTATGAAGCCAGCTCTGGAAAGGCCGTCTGAGGCCTGGGAGGCCTGGCTTTTCAAAGTGCAGGGTGAAAACCAGCCCTGGCCACAAAGCAGTCACATGGCACACAGACTCCTGCCATCAAACTGAATGGGTGATGTGACTGCTGTCATGTCCAGCCGGAGCACGCAGTTAGCATGTGAAGCCCATGCATGGGGTCTCGGGTGTCAAATAGTGAGTGAGGTCATTTAGACAAATGCGGAGGGTGCCAAAAATACGTATACACATTTTTAAGAAAGGAAAAGTTGTATTAAAATTGTAATGCTCAATATATGCTGATAATTAGGATGAATACAAGTCACGTTTGACTTCTACAGTTACAAGAGGTGTCGGACCTTTCTGATTCCAGCGAACTACTGCTTGGGCAACTTTGACCAAAGTGTCCACTTGTATCGCTGTGCGTCTCAAACTTACCACAAATGTGTACAATTGTTAGGCATGTTGGAGGTTCTGTTGCACACTCACACCACCATTGTCGCACTCCCACCACATTCTCAAATTTCAAATACCGCTTCAAAATGGTCTTGGGCTCCTTGAACGACAACCGTGCTTCCACCATTTTCTTTGCCTGTCCTGCTTGCTGCACGGTGGCACTAGCATTCATTTGATTCACGCCATCTTTTGAGTGAATGTCATACTACACATTGCTACCATAATTCAATTCCACTTCGAAAAGCAATACATAGATAACATCTCTTAAAATGTGCATACGTTTTTGGGCACCCCTGGTATATAGTAAATCCATCTCCCCGGTGCCTGAACTCAAACAGGTGTACCAGTCAGAGATTTTCACGTCCTGGGCCTCAGCCTGACTCTGCCCCTTTGTGGGCATCATCCTGGGGTGTGTTTATTAGATAAACAAAGAATTTAGGATGAAGTTCTGAGAGGACATTATAGCTATTAAATCACTGGACGGACAATTCTGTCTGTACCCAACCATCCATCCATTAGTACACACACGCACTCCCACTTGCACACACACTTGTACACCTACGCCCACACACACACCTGCACCTGTTCACATACATACCCACATGCACTCATACACATGAACAGCACAGGGCCTCCCTCCCCCTCATTCTGAAATATTTGCTCTGTACCGCTCACCCCCTGTCCCCATGTCTGGACCCACTGGGCTACCTCACTGTTAGGAGTCCAGGCTGCCACTGAGTGCGGTGAGCTGTACATGACACGATGTGAGAGGCGTCCAGAGGGAAGTGATACCAGGCGCTGAGATGCCGGCGAGCAGGGATGCAGGTGGACAGAGGGAGGGCTTCTCCACCCCCACACCCTCCTGTGACCTAGGCTCCTCCATCACCTTGCAGGACTTGCACGTGGCTGTACGACCCAAGGCCCTGACCTCCCACAGACCTGGGAACCCTGCTGGGGTCAGCCCCCACTCCCATCCACCTCTCCCACACCGCTCACACACAGCAAATGCACCTGAGGCTTGTGAGTGCCCAGAACTCTCTCTGGGGAGCCCTCGCCATGTCCCTTCCTGCAAAGAAGGTGACCCTCAGAACCGAGGCCAGGCCCAAGACCAGTGATTTTCAGGGCACTGCTTTGGAGAAAGACCAGCCTGTTCCAAAACCGGCTCTGCCACATACGAGGGCCTCGCAGCTGTCACCGTAAAATGGGGCGACAGTGTCTTCCCGCAGGGGTTGACTGAGGTGACATGGGAGAAGCACTTGCTCAGGGTCTGGCAGATCATCTTGCATAATTAATACCACCAGATTCTTCCAGAAACCCCTGTCTTCCCAGGATCAGACAACAGAAGGTAAGCAAGGTGGGGGCCAGGACATCCCTCAAGGTTTCTCATGTCAGTGTGTGAGTTTTGAGCACTTCCTGTATGCCAGGCTTCACGAGGGGCTCCACGATGAATCAGACAGGATGCCAACTGCCCCCAGGAGCGAACACCACTGCCCAGGTCATCCTGTAGCAGCACCGTCCAGTAGGGCTTCCTACATGGAGGGAAAATGTCCTCTGCGCCCTCTGATGCGATTGTCTCAAGCCACCTGTGGCTCCTGAGCTCTTGAAATGCGGCCAGCGTGACCAGGAACTGAATATTTTTCTTTTCATCTTACTTGAGTATTTTAAATGTAAATAGCCAGATGCAGCTGCCTTAGGGGGTGGCATAGCTCCGGCGGGGCATGGGGTGGATTTGGGAAAGCGATGCAGCAATACTGATGATGACAGCTAACATGAACCGCGTGCCTGGCACTGTTCTATGCTATGCACTTTAGGCATCGTGTCATTCATTCATTCATTCATCAGCTTTTGGGGGAGCTCTTGCTACTTACTGGGAGGGGCAGCTACAGACGTCTTCGCTATCCTAAGTCTGACAGCTCAGGGAGGGAGAATGGCGGAATCCCAACATCTATACCCTCTCCTATTACCTGCCCTCCCCATGTGCCCAAGTTTCCTGGCCCAGCGCCCCTTTTCCTCCAAAGACATAGACCAGATCTGCATGCACACTGTCCCTGCAACTTGGAATTCACAGCCCTCTGGGCTCAGGGAGCTCCTTTCTTCCCCAGGGGTACCTGCATGGGGGCTGCAGTTTCACGAGAGCATGCTGTGGTGACATATTTGGTTGGCCTGTCTGGCTGGCTGGGAAGATCCATCAGCCGGCGTCCTCGACGCTCGCCAGCCTGAACCACGTTTTAATTTGCCAGTCTGTGGGTTTCCTATACACGTATCCATCTATATTTGTGTCAGGCGAGATTGCTTTTGTCTTCCTCTGCCTGCTAATAAATCCCTCTGTAGCTCTCTGGCCTCTGCATTCCACTTACTTGGTATCTGGTTTGGAAATTGAGTTGGGGGTAGTGGTGCCTTTGAGGGAAAACAACCCAAGAAGCTGGACCCTGGCCATTTCTCATCCCCCTGATTCTGAGGCTGCTGGGCTGAGGGTTCAAAGGCAGCTGGGTGTGACCAGGCTTCCAGGTCTGGACCACTTTGTCAGGGCTGCCATGATGAAGTTTGACGGACTAGGTGGCTTACACAGAGATTTCTGGAGGCTGGAACTGTGAGATCAGGGTTCCTTGTGAGGCCTCCCTCGGCTTGCAGAGGGCTGACTTCTCCCCATGTCTTCCTTCGGTCTGTGTCCTAATCTCTTCTTATAAGGACAGCAGTCACATTGCACTTAACTCAATCACCTCTTTAAAGACCCTGTCTCCAAATACAGTCACAATTTGGGGTGCTGGGGGTGAGGACTTCAACATACATGGGGACACGACAAGTATTCAGCTCATAACAGATGCCATTTTTTTCAGTTGTCTTTGATAGTGATCAGAAAAATGCATGTAAGTGTTCCCCGCCTGTAGCAACCCAGAGAAGAAACGGAGCTGGTCGGCTTCCAGAAGTCCCCTTGGGCTCCTGGTCAGCCACTCTCCCCCTGGAGTAGCAACTGCCCTGATAGCTACATCTGTGAGGTAATTCTTCAGAATTGGTGCCATTCCAAAATGACATCTTCTGGGTGGCTTCCACCTCGCCTCTGCTCCATTTCAGCACCCCCCAGGACAAGATGGAGAGAAGCAGAGACAGGCCAGGAGCCGGGGATGTGCTTTCTAAGGGCTTTGTAGGCAGGCTGCCTATAGGAGGAGATGTGGTCCAGCTGTCCCCTAGACTGTGCCCTGGGCGTGCTTCAGGGTGGGTCCGGCCGCTGAATCGTCTGGCTTCACAAGACACATGGCAACAGTTACCCAGAAACACAGGCCCGAAGCAGCGATGTGGGAAGTTGATTTCTTGGTTTGTTTTCATCCACAGAGTGAAATTCGCAGAAACCTAATAGTGCTTTTTGCCTTTTACTTGCATCCTGGTGTCCCTGAACTTGACATTCAGAAGAACAGCTCACAAATGTCTGCGTGCACTGCCTTGTGTCACATCTTTTGGGGAGTACGGTGTGCTTGGCGGGTCTGTGACCTCAGGGAGCTGACACGTGGCGTGTGTGGATGTGACAGGCACATGCTGAGTGCTGGCTGGTTGGAATGCATTAGATCAGCCGCTAGGGATTGGAATTGGGGAAGATGGCCCCAGCAGGGGACAGGAGCAGGGACCTGAAGGGAAGAAGAAGAGAGAAGCTCTCCTGGGGAGGGGCACAGCAGGGACAAAGCCTGGAAGGCTGGACCCAGCAGGGCCTGTCGTGCGATGGGGGCCGACCTGGGGGATGGGAGCCAGGGTTCCTGTGGGCACTGGAGGACACGAAGCCAAGCTAGCAGGGCTGGATCTGTGCCGTGGACAGATTTGTGAGCCGGACTATGGGAAGAGATCGGGAGAGGTTGTGCTCCTGGGGGTTCTGAAGACCCTGAGCCTTGCTTCTTGGGCAGCTGGAGGCTGCCCGGGCCTCACTCAGAGCAGCAGGGCACCGGCTGGCTGGGCGAACCTGTGTTGTGTTCTCAGGAGCCGAGAACTCCAGAGGCAGGGCCCGATGCCCAGGATCATGGCACACAGCGGGAGGCCTGTGCAAGCCTCCTGGCTCTCCTGGCTGGCTTCTGTGCGGGTAGTGGCCACCCTCCTAGGCCGTCCAACCAGTGGGGGCAGGGGGCACTCGGCTTGGCCCAGGCACTCCTCTGCCGTCAGCTTACCGGGCGTTGAGTGGGTGCCTGAGAAACGAGAAGGCTCTATCTAAGGCAGAATAATGGCAGACTGGCCATGCTGCCCGGGGACGGGGCTGGGGGGTGCCCTGCTAGCCAGATGCCTCTGCCACCTGCCTGTCCCCTGACAGCGGCTGGTGAGCTGCGCTCACAAGGACTCCTGTGTGCGTGCCAATCCCTCCCTCCTCACAACCACAGGCTACTGGAGGCTTTGAGGTGTTAAGATTCGAGCCCCCCAACCCCCACGTCCTGATTGCCCCTCCTGATCTCTTCATCCCCTGCAGACGGTCTCTCTGACAGAACCTGACAAGAGCCATTTCCAAGATGGATTGATTCAATTTAGCACAAATTTTTGCTGGATTTGGTGACGTATGGCTCCCTGTTGGAACTGCATCGAATGTGACTCCAAAGAGAGAAGGTTTATTAGGCCAGGCAGTACCGAGCAGGTGGAGCCCGGGGGGGACCAAGCCCCTCCAACGTGGCCACCATCTTGTGAGCTTGTGCTGGGGTCCCCTGGGGCCCCCCACATGCCCCCCTCAAGCTCTCCCATCATTAGGGGGCCCGCTCAGCCCGGCTCAGAGGGAAATGCCTATGAGCTGGCTTTTCATTATACTCCAGGGCTTGAATTTCCATTTTATTCCCAGAAGCAAAGTTTTGCTATTGCTGACGACCCCCACCACGGGAGACCCAGAGCTAAAGACTTCTTCCCTCTGGGCTGATAAATTCTTAATGGAGCTGCAGCTCCCGCAGACACAGTGCTTACCCAGGCTCACCCCAGCCTGGGACCAGCGGTGTGTGTGTGTGTGTGTGTGTGTGTGTGTCCGTCCGTCCATCCTGCACAGCCTGACTGTCTAGGCTAGGGCACACATACCGTGGCGGTGGCCTTGCTTGCTACCCCCCATCCCTTAGCAAGGACTGGGGGCTGCATTTTATGGTCATAGCTAGAAGAAAACACTAGATGGGAGGAAGGGGGAACCCCAGCTTTGGTTAAGGAGGTGGGACCCCAGATGTGAGTGCCCTTCCACAGCTCCAAAAGCCAAAGCCATGACTAGAACTGTGCAGCCTGTTAGGACTCCCCCAAAGCCTCCTCAGCCCTCCTCCTCTGTCTACCTCCAAGCCCTGCTTCATGGCTTCATTCCCTCCATGCTGGCCTCCTGCTGTTCTGTGAACACACCGGGTGCACTCCAGCCTTGGGGCCTGTGCACCTGCTGGTCCCCCATCTGGAACGTTCTCCTGAGATCTCCACCTGGCTCCTTTGGGCCTTTATTCAAAATTCAGCTGCTCTGTGGGGCCCACCCGGTAGACGTTTTTATTTTATTATTTTATTTTATTTTATTTTATTTTTTGACAGAGACAGAGAAAGACAGAGACAGAGAGAGACAGAGAGAAGGGGGAGGGCCCAGAGCAGTCTCCATAGTTGTACATCATCAGGTTTCAACAAGGTTTCATTCCACGCAGGTGGGCGGGGGCCGTGCAGGGCGGGAGCTGGGCTGGGGGCCTCCTGCATGGGAAGCACACCCCAGTTCAGCATATGGGTCCACACAGGCTGGGGCTGGGGTTCAATCTTTGGTCCCCAGGGCTGCAACGCGAGCGCTTAACCCGCTGAGCCATCCCGGCTTCCCCCCGGTAGACGTTTAACACCGAGTTCCTCTCTTGGCTTTGTCTCCCTTAATACTGATCCCCCTTTACCCACATATGTGGGCGGGCTCCTTGAAGACATGGATCACTCTGTCCTCTTGACTGCCTTGTCCCTGGTGCCCAGAGCTGTGCCTGCCACTCATGAAGTGCCAGACAGATGAAAGAATTGCTGGATGAGTGGCTGGCTTCTGTGGCCATCTGAGTGGGACATAAAGAAGCAATAACCTGGCTTGAGTGTCCCTTGGCATGTTTGGGAGGCTGAAAAGTGACCCCTAAAGACAGCCATGTGCTAATACCTGGAGCCTGTGAGTGTGACCTGCTGTGGAAAAGGGGTTTTGGCAGATGTGATTAAGGTAAGGCTTGTGAGATGAGATGATCCTGGACTATCCAGGTGGGCACTAAACGCAGTCACTCCTTACAAGAGAGAGGCGGAGAGAAATCTGAGACCTAGAAGTAGAGAAGGCCACGTGACCACAGTGGCAGAGCCTGGGGGATGTGGCCGGGAGCCAGGGAGCACCTGCAGCCCCCAGGAGCTGGAAGAATCAAGGAAGGATCCTCCCCTAGAGCCTCCATAGGAGCACAGCCCTGAGCACCCCTTGTTTTAGCCCAGTGATACCGATTTCCAACTTCGGGCCTCTAGAACCATGAGAGGATAAGTTTTTTGTTTTAAGCCATCAAGTTCAGGGTCATTTGTGGCAACCACTGGAAGTTAATGCGGTGTCGGACGCTATTTACTACACCATATAGATAAGCTCTAACTCCAGGTCAGGGACCGGACAGGTAGCTTGGAGGTCACCCTCTCTGGAGACCAAAAGGCCAGCCTCCCCTGACAGCTGAGTCTGGGTCTCCGTGGGTCCCAGAAGCTGTGGATTGGGATGGTTTTGAGGATGAGAGCTGTGGAGAGGTGGATGTCATGTGGGTGGGAGAGGAGAGGAGGGAATGTCGCAGGGTGTGAGGCATCTATCAGAGCCCTGTCTCTCGTGTCCCCAGCCTGGCTTGGCCCCACTGTGGGGATCATTAAACCTCAGCCATGAAACCGGGGTGTAGGGGTATCTTGCTCAGCCCTGGGGTCACCCTGGAGGACAATCGGGCCCCTCAAAACCAAACCTAGGTATCAAGCCACATTCCTGTGACCCAGAGGGAACAGAACTGGTGACCAGGAAGAAATCCAGAAGGTGATAGGGCCGTAGGAAGACTATTGGGCCACAGGGCATTGCACCGCTCTGTGGCCTGGGCCCTCCGGGAAGGACCCAGACCTGCCTGCTCCAAGAGCTTCAGGCAGCCCGGTGATGGTTCCCCCACATCCCTGCAATCGCTGTTTGTGTGGTTGGAACGCCAAGCTTCAAAGTGCCCGTGTGCTAATCCAGCCCCTTCCCAGCATTTTTTTTTGGGGGGGGCGGGGGTTGCTTTTGATATGTGTGGTGTTTTCTCCCTCTCTTTTGAGGCAAATGGCTGATTGATTGCTTTTCATCTCCTACTTAGAGTAGCTGTAAGAGCTACTTTATATAAACATCAATTACCAGCACGTAATAAATTAGGGTTCCTCACACCACACGCATTAGAGTCCAGCCCGATATCAAAGTGCTCCCATCACCCAGGAACAGGAGGGCGGGGGCTGATGAGCTGTGTGATGTCAGTGGAGACTGGATGCTAATTTAATTGCAAATCTGCAAGAGGGTGGAGGACAGAAGAACCCCAACCTCATCTGCTCGTCCCCAGCAAGCATGGGGACAGCTGGGCAGATCCCTGGCCGGGGCCTTTGGAAAGGGCCTGAAACTCTGGCATTGGGCATGCAGGTCACCTTGGGGACCTCACCCTGGCCTATCTGCTTTCTCAGCAGCTCCACTTGCTCTGCAACTGCTCCCCCTTCTCTCTCTCCTGCTCCTCAGCCTGAACTTCTCCTTAGGTGTCCCCTCGCCTACCTTCAGTGGGCATTTCCTTCCCTTGTCTTCCAGCTTCTAGGAGGACTTGGGGGACACCTGCTTCCTCAGGCCTCATGAGGGGATGAGGCCTCCTGAGAGCACATTGCTCTTGGAAGTCCCCCTCCCACCACCCAGGTGTGAATGCCAGGCAGGGGTGGGGATGCGGGGGTCTGGGGCTGGGGATGGGTCCCACCCTCTACCTTCTACCCTCCACTGAGCTCAGAAATCCTCCACCCTGTACAGATCATGTGGTAAAACACGGGTTTGGGGGAGTGCCTAGTCTGCATGTCTCCTCTCAGGCAACACTGCTGATGTACAGGGACCCCACTTTGAGAGCTGCCAAGAGCCCTCGAGAGCTATGGTCAGAGAAAGGAGGGGCTCCCCTTAGGTGCCAAGGTCAGAGCTATGGCTCCTAACACCTCTTGAAGCAGGAGTCCCCAACCCCTGGGCCACAGACCCGTACCGGCCTGTGGCCTGTTAGGAACCTGGTCACATCTGTGTTTATAGGGGCTCTGGTCGCTGGCATGACCACCTGAGCTCCGCCTCTTGTCATATCAGCAGCGGCATTAGATTTTTATTGGAGCATGAATCCTATTGTGAACTGTGCATGCCAGGGATCTAGGTTGCGCTCTCCTTATGAGAATCTAGTGCCTGATGATCTGAGGTGGAGCTGAAGCTGTGATGGGGAAGCTGCAGATACAGATTAACATGAGCAGAGAGGTTTGACTGCCCAGAGACCATCATACAGCAATTGCTTGCAGACTCCTATCATAACCTAAGCTCTGGGCTCCCACTGATTCTGCATTATGGTGAGCTGTATAATTATTTCATTATGTACTACAATGTAATAATAGAAATAAAGTGCACAATAAATGTAATATGCTTGAATCATCCAGAAACCTCCCCACCCCCACCCCCAGTTATGGAAAAACTGTCTTCCATGTAACCGGTCCCTGATGCCAAAAAGGTTAGAACAGCTGTACTAGGGGACCCTCTACCCACTTGGCCCCTCCCCTGCTCATCTTCCCTCCTTCCTCCACTCCCCTCCTCCTGCCTCCCTTCTCCCCCCTCCCCTTCTCCTTTCCCCCTCCTTCCC